>JAJKFI010038140.1:0-25351 GCA_029204185.1 Lerista edwardsae
TTCTTTCTTTCTTTCTTTCTTTCTTTCTTTCTTTCTTTCTTTCTTTCGCTGTGAGAATTGTCTTTGTCTCTGCATTTCAATCCTGATCACATACGGCTTGGGGGATGTGTGTGCACAGCAAGTATATTTGCCTTCATTGCCTATTTATGACTACTAGATTATTGACCACTTAGATTGTTTTTGTTGTGCTTCTCTTTCCTTCTGTGGCTTGGAACTCTGAAGCAAGCCTTTGTTCCCTAGTTAGTTCCTTTTATGAATTTTTTGCCCCCAGAAAGAGGACCGACGATACATTTTAATAGAAATTGCCTACAGTATCCCCACAAGACTGCACAGATGGCTTCCAATTTTTTTTAAAATCACCATTGAACTCAGTCACCCATATTTCACAGTGATAAGCTGGCAAAGTATATTGCAAGATGAGGAAATGGGGAGAAAAACAAACAAACAAACAAACATATTCAGCAACTACAGAAATGGAATCCAGGTCAACATCTCACTTAAAACCCGTGCCGTAATATTTTCGTTTTTTGAAAATGGTCAGCTTGCTTTAATTTTTTTTTTTTTGAAAATGGTCAGCCGAATCCGGGATGACAGATGTACAGGCTGATACGATGCAAAGCAGTGACAGCGGAACACAGGATCAAACACGAGGGTCTCAGCACCAGTGCAGGAAGGTCCATGGTCCATTATGGCAACTCATCTGCAGCTACCGTGCTGGAGTAGCCAAAGCCGTTGATGCAGAGGCAGATCTACAGGGAGGGCAAAGCTCTAAGTGTCGCAAGAAGCCTTACCCTGTCATGTAAGTCCCTCCTCTCCCTTGCTGCTGGAGCCAGTAAGCAATGCCAAGATGTTGCTTTTCCCTGTGAGGATTGGGTAAAACGGTGCAGGAGAGGAGTGATTTCCACTGCAAGGTAAGGCTTCTTGCAACACTTAGAGCTTTGCCCTCCCAACTGAGGGTTGGGAGAGTTAAAACAGATAAAAGGAAGTACTTTTTTACCCAGTGGGTAGTTAATCTGTGGAACTCTTTGCCACAGGAGGTGGTGATGGCATCTGGTCTTGCTGCCTTTAAGAGGGGATTGGACGGATTTCTGGAGGAAAGGTCCATCGTGGGCTGTAGGCAATGATGGATTGTGCAACCTCCTTACAAATGTGGAGGGCTACTGGTACCGAGTGCAAGGGAGTGGCAACAGGATGCAAGCATCTTGTTGTCTCATGCCTCCCTGGGGCATCTGGTGGGCCGCTGTGAGATACAGGAAGCTGGACTAGATGGGCCTTTGGCCTGATCCAGCAGGGCTCTTCTTATGTTCTTATGTTCTTAGATCTGCCTCTGCGTTGATGTGGTTGAATCAGCAACCAGGAAACCAACTAGGTAGGATGGATGCACTGTGCAAGAATTTGGGAGGACACGGAATGTTCAGATGTTATGCACAGATGTATCAACTAGCTGGGAGATGGCACTGACGGTCCCATGGACCTCCCTGAGTTATACAGCCAGCGAGAGGGTCCAGAGCCAAGAACAGCCTTTGCAGAAGGGCAACTTGGGTCTAGAGGAAGCGCATCAGCTCTGACAGTCCAATCTGAAGCTGGGCTAGAGCCTGCACATGTGACTCAAGCGTAGGCATGACAGTGGGAAGGCCTGTGCTGTCCAGTCAATGCTGGTATTGGACCTGTGGCTGCCAGTGCAAATAGGTTCTGCGTCAGGCGGCACAGGGGCAGGAGAAGGGTGGAATGGAGGCGGGGAAGGTGTTTTGGGAGGGTGAGGATGGTTTTTAGGCTTGGGAGCAGGCAAGGTATCCAAACCACCTTCTCGAGCCTGAAAGCCCTACATGGTCCGATGGGGCAGGCTCGAGCTCTACATGGGGTGAAAGGGACTAACATATAAGAAATGTGCCCTTACCGTGAGGACACCGCTGGCCTGCTTAATTTCAGCACTGGGTCCTGCGTGAGCCCTGTGGCCCTGCTGCGCCAACGCTGAATAGGATTGGGCTGTAAGTTACAAGACATCCCAATGACTAGACCAGGGCAGCTGTCTTTCAGTCCCAATCCAGTGGCACCTCTGCCATTCACCCAGAGGGGGAGGCAGCACCTGCAGCCAATCCACCGCCATGAACGGCCACCACCTGCCCTCCAGAGGCCTCAGGCAGGCCACATGCAGCATCATAGAGCCTTCCTTACGAAGGCATTCTGCAGCTTCTGGAGGACCGTTAAACAGTTCCTCTGGTTTCTCGACAAAAAAACTTTTGGAAGGCTCAAGAATGTTGTGTGAGGCTGACAGGTCTAGGCGACGGGTCTAAATTGAGGCTGGAGGTCTAGGTGAGTCGGGAGGGGGCGACGACAGTCTGTCATCCTGGCCCCAGGTGGCACATGAACTAGGGACGCAACTGTCTCAATCTAGATCATGTCCTTCCCCTCCGCTATTTCTCCTAGGAGAAAATCTTCTATAGGGGTCTCTCTCTCTCTCTCTCTCTCTCTCTCTCTCTCTCTCTCTCTCTCTGTGTGTGTGTGTGTGTGTGTGTGTGTGTGTGTGTGAGAGAGAGAGAGAGAGAGAGAGAGAGAGAGCGGGGGGGGGACTGGGAGGGACAAAGAGGAAGGTCCTCCCGCCATGCTGCAGTCTGGATTTGGGTCAAGGCTCTGTGCGGTCAGGATTTACATTTGCAAAACCAAGAGCACAGACCCTGCCTGGGCCTGAATTGGGCAATGGGGGGGGTGACTGGACAAGACCCGTGTGGAGCTCTGCAACCTGCTCGTCAACCTGCGGCTTCCCAGAATCCCTCTGTATGTGCTTGGAATGGTGACCTGAACCCATGCACGGACATCAATGAGCTCACAAAGCTCTCCTGGCCCCTTTTGTTTTTTTAAGCATGTTCAAATGTGAGGCTTGACAAAAGGCAGATTCCATGCCATTAACTATTCATCCTGCGCCTCATGGGTATTCCTTCCCTGCATGTAATGCATGCCTCTTGCCCTCTCTTTACTTTGCACAGCCGCGAGAGCAATCCCATTGCATTCCACCGAGGCCGCACCAAGGCAGCCCATTTCCTTTCTCCGTGCTGCGTTTGGGATTCTTTTTGCGGCTAGCTCACAGATTAGGTCATTTTAAGTGCCGCCTCCTACGGCGACTGCAAAGCTATTATTATTAGTATTATTTTTTATATATACATACATAATTCCTAGATCTGCCGCTGCCGGAATAAAGTGGTTCTACAGCTCAGAGGGAAGAGATAAAGCAAGGGAAATATAATTAAGAAAAGGAGAAATAAGATTAATAGACCAAAATATGGCAAATCACACTGTATGCATTAATTTGCTGCTTTCTGAGCAACTTAAATATCTAATTTGTTAAAATTACCTGCACGTGTTTGATAATTAAACGCACATGAGTACTACTTAATTTGCCTCTGGCTTAATTTTGAGATGCAACAAATCAAGTTTGTGAGTGTGTGTGTGTGTGTGTGTGTGCGTGCGCGCGCGCGCATGCATGCATGCACTATTTAAGAGGATACTTGACAGTCAGAAAATGTTGTAGAGGTAGGTAAATAAGGTGTAACAGAAGACATTGATGTGAAGAATGGAAGGGCATGGAAAGCCGAATACCCAAGGACAAGACGAATACCCAAGACGCCTGGCATTCTTTCCTTCTAGGAGAGGGCTTGGCGTTCTTTAATCCAGGGTTCTCAAACTTTTTACCACCAGGTCCCACTTTTTAGAATGGCACTTGTGTCGGGACCCACCAGAAGTGATGCCATTAACCTGGAAATGACATAATAGCTGAAAGTTACATCATCAAGCAGGAAGTGCCGCCATTATGATGTAATCAAATGACACTCCTTGAATGCAAACTGACGCAGTTTAGAAGGTTCTTCAGGTGGATACAGATCAGAGGCGTCTTCCAGGCGGAACGGCCCGGTACGCCATTCCGCTAGTTCTGTGGAGAGCCTGGGCTGCGCCGCCTCTCCGGAGGACGGGCGAGCTGCTGCTGGGCATCCTGAATCGCTCTAAAATGGAGCGATTCTGGCGCAGTGAGGCTTGGGGAGGCGTGGCAGCCCTCCGCCATAGGGGCGGAGGGCTGTCAATCATCTGGGCGTTCCGCTTCCTGGCGCGCCCGGATGACATCACTGATACAGATCATTAGTCCATATGGATTAGCAGCAGCAGTTCTCCAGGAGTTCAGACAGGGATTGTTCTCAGCCCCATCTGGGGATGTCAGGGACTGAAACAGAAGCTTGTCTGCATGCAGAGCAGGCTACCTCTGGGCTAGTCCTCCTCCTGGAAGTCTACAATCCTTCTGCTTTTTTCTCACTATTCATTTTCCAAATCCCTAACCATGTTTCCACGATGATGAACCACTTTGGCTGATCAATGCTTGTTTTCTGGGAGAGGTGAAGGAGACATTCTCTGGGTTCATAACAGGGAAGCTGTTGCTAATCACATCAATGGAAAATGGAATCTAATGCTTCTGAGAGTCTCTGTAGCCACTGGGAAATGATGTGTTTCTACCCTCTTTTTTTAAATGTAAAGCACAAAAAGCTCTGCATAAAGGCAGCATAGTTTTATGAGTTACATCGTGAGCAGAAAAGACGGGTAATTCCATCAGCCTGCCAAGATATATTACCCTTTGTTGATATTAACTGAATTGGGTTTCTGAAAGGAAAAAGACAGGAAAGCTCACGAGAAAAGGGAGTTACTTACTGCCGCTTTCCCAAGAACGGTCAAGAGGTGTCTGTTGTCATATTGTTTGTTCAACAGCCTTTGTCACTTAGAAGCCCTTTCATAATATGATATCCTGTAACATACACGGTGTTACTTGACCTCGCTCTTAAACTTCAATAAGAAGGTGACTTGCTGCTTTCTTATCCGATCAAAATAGGCTTCTGTTTGTCATGTTTTAACCGGCATATTTGTGTCACTCTGTTTTTCCCTTTTGTTTTTCCTACCGTCTGCCTGCTTTCCATTGGACCAGATCGGGGCTCTCCAAACTACATGCTCAGGGCAACATCTGGCCCGCCACAAGATTTTATCCAGTGGTGGTTTTTTTTTGTCAGAGCATTTGCTAATGTTTGACATTTTTACCCATTATTAGAGGTGTTATTAGGGGACGTGGTGGCGCAGTGAGTTAATCCGCTGTTGCTGGGCTTTTGACTGGAAGGTTGGGAGTTCAAGACTGCGTGACGGAGTGAGCTCCTGTTGCTTGTCCCAACTCCTGCCAACCTAGCAGTTCGAAAGCACCTAAATGTGAGTAGATAAATAGGGACCACTTCGGTGGGAAGGGAATGGCATTCCGTGCGCTACGGCGTAGAGTCATGCCGGCCACATGACCACGGAAGCTTGTCCTCGGACAAAATGCCAGCTCTACAGGCTTTGAAACAGAGATGAGCACCGCCCCCTACAGTCGGTCACGATTAGACCATTCGGTCGTGGGGAAACCTTTACCTTTAGAGGTGTTATTGCATTCGGATGAAAACCCATTGTGTTCAGTAAGACCGGGTCAAAGCCTTTCTAGTTTTCCAGCACCGATGCAGCACAACGCAGTCTCAAGGTAAGGAAACAGAAGTTCCCTTACTTTGAGGAAGCCTCTGTGATGACCCCTGCAATGCCGGATGCAGCACATGCCCCATCGGCTTGGCCGCATTGGTGCTAGAAAGTTGTTTAGGATTGCAGCCTAAGGGTTCTTACTTCCCAGAAACAAACACCTCTACCCATTATAGAGCATTTCTCAGTTTAAGCATGGCATGGTTTCTTTGTAATTGCCACATTTCTCTGTTGTTTGGACTCATATGTTGATTAATGCCACGTGTGACTCGATGCAGATTCGAGTCAGGCCAAAACATCAAAACTTGAGTTAAAGTCATGAGTCACAAGTCACGAGTCTTTTTTTCACAACTTAGGTTTCTAGTTTTCACTTTTGCACCAAATGGGGACAAATTGGGACATCTTATTATTTCTCGTCTATGCAAAATCCATTGATAATTCTTTTATTCAAATGTAGCAGATGAATATTCATAGCAACAACAACAATTGTTTCAAAGGGTTTTTTCTTCTCCTCCTCCCACCATCTATTTGTTATCTCTTGTTTTCTTGGGCTGTTGCCCTGAGGATGCCGGAACTTTCCGCAACTTAAGCATTGCGCAAGGAGTGTCTGTCAGTGAAATGTTTGAAGTGAGTGCCAGAGATGGCTGTGCTCCTGGTTGGTGACTTACACAAAGTGACTTGTGTGCTCTGGAGTGGTACCAAGAGACTGCTCAAAGCATTGAAGATGTCAGAGTTGCAAAGGGGACCGGTGCTGGTCTTGCTGTTTTGAACAGTGGCAGGAAACAGCACACTCAAAAGCATGTGCCTAATTGCCGTTGGTATAAATCTGCGCATGAGAGTTTGCCTTCTGAGCTGCTTTGCCATTAACCCCTAATCCTTGCCCTGGAAGAAAAAGAGAGGGTGATATTTGCATTGTTGCAGGAGCTGCTGGGGGCAGAACCGTGTGACCTCCGGATGTGTTATTTTTTTAAGCATACTTAGAGCCTGTTTTTCAGCAAAAAATGTTCTCAAAGCCGTTAACACCACAAAATAAAAGCAAAGGCTTACAAGGCCGTGTTCTTATCGGCTCACAATCTAGAAAAAGGAGAAACACCAGCAAACAGCCACAGGATATACCGTATATAATCCTTGCCACCTTCTGAGATCAGCCATTCAAACCGGTCGTTTAGGAGGATGACTCCATCTACTAAAGCACATCATTCGTTCTGCCTGACCCGGTAACTGCTAAAAACGCTTCTGGGTCATCTTTTGTATCTGTGTGGGCAAGAGGGAGCTTTTGAGATCCGTAGTGAGGTTTGGGGAAGGGTGTGTCTGGGCATGGCCGGGCGGGCCGGAAGGTGTGCTGGCCTGGGGAGGAGTTTGGATGGGGCCGATTCGGGCCACTTGGCTTGCTTGGGCCTGGCTACCGCTGCGCTCCTGGGCGGTCAGGCAGCTCCGGATTGGGCTGCCCCTTTCAGAAAAAAGAGAGCCAAACATTGGACAGGAATCTGGCTTATACCAGTGGCGTGCAGTGCGGGCGTGGCAGGTGGGGCAGAACCACCCCACCAGAGTTCTTTATAAAATGCCACTACCGCTACTGTGGTGGCTATGATCCTGTAAACACTTACAACCCAGGGGATATAGCTGCTCGGAGCCTGTGGGTTGTAAGTCTTCGCAGGATCATAGCAGTGGTGACATTTTTCAAAGAACTCTGGTGGGCGTGTTTCAGCCTCACTTGCCACACCCTCCCTGCATGTTGCCGGCTCAAGGAAGCCAGTAGCCTCTAGTAGCATTGGCCCTCTCTGCCCAGTGCCTCCTTACTGCATTAGCCTCATCCTCCCTGCTTTCTCTCTGCCAGTTCTCTAGACTGCCTTCAGCTCAGACTCATGACACACAGAAGGGAAAAAAAAGGTTCAGATGAATTGTGCCCTTTGGCAACATTTAATTAGCATGTGTCAGGGAAACTCAAACTAGATCCTCTCAGCCAATCAAGCAACTAGTGCCAGATTGATGTAATATACCATAAAACTCCTTCCCACCATGTCTAGGGGAACAGATAGATCCCTAAATAACCCCTGCCTTGATTGGTTCTCTTGGTTCTCTCCAGGGAAACTGGAGCAATCAACAGCTTCCATTCTATGTACCTGATTGTCCCTGGTAATCTCTTCTCCCTTAATCTGAGAATTGTGAATGTGCATAAAAGACAACACAGCACCCTCCCTCTCTCCCTCCCTCTGAGCACAATCCTCACCTGGAGTTAGGCCAGCATAGTTAGGCCAGCAAAATTTGGCTGGGACAAGGGCTACTGTAAAGCGCGTTGGGACCACTCTTGGAGTCAAGGAGGATGGTGCACGTCTGTGTGCTGGCCTCTCTGGCTTCAAAAGTGGTCCAAACATACTTTATGGTGTTCCTTGTGCCAGCCAAACTTTAGTGGCCTAATGGTGCCGGCCTAACTCCAGGTTAGGATCTCTCTCTCTCTCTCTCTCTCTCTCTCTCTCTCTCTCTCTCACACACACACACACACACACACACACACACACACACACCCCAACCTAATTTTCGTGGTTGCTCCCAAAACATCCCCTTCTTTGTCTGATGCTACTCCTAGATTGTGTTGGGAGAACTCCCTCTGCCTTGTATTCAGTCCCATGCATGGCAGTGGTGTTCCTATGGAGGGGCAAAGCACTACATTCTGCAGGAGCCTGCGCTCCTGAGTAAAGTGGCCCCTCCCCTTCCCTTCAGAGCCATCGGCAGCTTGTTCAACTGGTTCAAAGGCTTCGTTCTCTGAGCCGTGAGTGGCTCTAGAGGCAAGGGGTGGGACCGCGTTACACAGGCGCTCAGGCGCCTGCAGAACTAAGCGTTCCCCTCCCCCCCACTGATGCATGGCCTGGGTTTCTCACAATGCCAGAATTCTGACAGCAGTTATGTGCAGACCCTCACCGTAATCTTTACGGATCATTAACTGCAACAGAAAAACATGACAAGTCGGCAGAAATTTCCAGTAATTGGGGTGTTCGGGATTACATATGTGCCAAATTGCAGGTCTTGAGAAAGCCAGACTTGTGGTAACGACATATTGTGTGGACATCCGTTGCCGAGTCTGAAATGAATGAGACAGTTCAGTATTTGGAAGATCTTTTATTAAAACCAGGGATCTTTCTCTATATGGCGAAAACCTACCTGCAATTAACGATGGGAGAAAATGCAGCGCTGTGTTTAATGGAACAAACAAAAAAGGAGAAACAATTTATCCTTAGTCTGACAGCTGCCTGAAAGCCAATATAGGTATTTCTGAAGATTAGTAGTTTGATGAAGAGAAAAATTGCTCTCCACTTTTCAATTACATAACATCTCATCAAAGTTAAGTTTTTACTGAAGCTTAAAACCAGCAATTTCTTTTCAACAACATATTAAGTTTCTATTCCCCTTTTTTTAAAAAAATTGTAGCACCAAAAGAATTTGCTTCTGAGACTTGAAATGAAGGTTTTAATTATTTCTGTCTACGTTGTTGTGCATGGCTTGTTTAAAAAAATGTGAAATTTAAGCTTTATAGTTATTGAAAATAGGGTTTTTTTGTATGGTTGTTCAAGTAATTTAAACCAGCGCTTAAACAATTTAAACCTGTAAACCAGTTTACAGGTTTAAGTCTGTAGGCCTGCCCAGGTATCTGTTGGGGTTCTGTTCCAGACTGTGGATACCTGAAACCAGGGATACCGGAGACACCTTTTTAAAGGTAGGTGAACATCAGTGGTTTTGCTGCAATAAATTAAAAAAGAGGTGTTCCCCTATCTTTTTAATAGGTGTCCAGTATCCATGGTATTCATAGATAACTGAAATCAGTGGATATCAGGGCATACTTGTAATTCTCTCTTCCCATGAAAACGTGGGAACTGCAGGTCTCAGAGATGTGGTACTAGGCTCCCTGATGTGAACTAGCGATGTGGTACTAGGCTCCCTGATGAAGTCACAACCTGCTTAATAATCAAGAGTTCCCAGAACCCTAACCAACTGACATAGCTGAGCCCATGGGGCATGTGCTGCATCCTGCAGTGGAGTAATAACAGGTGTGGAGGCCTCCTTAGGGTAGGGGAATGTTTGTTCTCTTACCTTGGAGCTGCATTTCTGTTACCCTAAGGATGAAAAGTAGGTTAGGATTATTGCCCTTTGTAATCTCGATCATCTGCTATGGCTGGCAGCTGACAAAATCTTCCAATGGGAAAAATAGCCGGACCTGGGGCACAATCCTATGCATGTCTAATCAGAAGTAAGCCATGCTATGTTTATTGGGGCTTACTCCCAGGAATGTGTGAAAAGGATTGGAGCCTTGATTTGCGTCAACTCCTTCACCCCACTGCTGCTTTGTTGCGAGGCAATTTGGCCATCTTATTTGGCATTTAAACCCCTGCTAACTGAGCAAAAACCACTTGTTCAAGTAGTGTTACTCTTATATTTAGCAGGGGGCGAGTAATTGTCCCTCTTCACCCCTGTGCAGTGTCTTTCTAGTGGCTGTTGCTGGTGGTGGTTTGCATTTTTTTAAAGATTGTGAGCCCTTTTGGGCCAGGGAGCTATTTAACTTTATTATTATTTGCCTGTAAACCGCTTTGTGAACTTTGTGTTGAAAAGCGGTATATAAATACTGTTGATTGATTGATTGATTGATTAATTTACACCCATTTTAAAGACTGTTTAAATTTCTGTGGTTCCCTATCAAGGAAATCTGGGATATGTGGTTCTGGGAGGGTGTTGGGGGTTCTACAGAAAGAAACTCCTGTCTTAGAAAACTACAGTGCCCAGGATTCCTTGAGAGATATTTTGCCAACCAAACCATATTGGTCGGCATAGATAGGACAGAATGCCTTAGACCAAGTGCATATTTTAGGAAGTTTGAACCCAGAACCATTTATTTTGTATGTCAACTGCTGCTTCCAGCATCCAGTTGTGGAGCTGGTTTCTAAAGGAGATTCCCAAGCCGGCTAATCTCTTTTTAATGAGACTGAATGAAGAGGTTTAAGCCACAGAAATAAGAGAGGAGTCAAGGCCACCCATTTAAGCATGCTGATGTGCCTTTGGTCTAATTTAATTGTGCAAATGGAGCCAATTGATTTTCATATTTAATTAATTATGAATTATTGGAGGCAGCCTAGATTGTCAGCTGCTGAGAAAAGCCCAAGACGGAGCCAAAAAAAATGGAGATTTCCACCAATAGTGATGTCTTCCATCCAAGAGAGACAGAGAGAGCAATTCTAACCTGGAGTTAGGCCAGCAAAGTTTGGCCAGCACAAGGGCCATCGTAAAGTGTGTTTGGACCCCTCTCAGAGTCAGGGAGGATGGCGCACATCTGTGTGCTGGCCTCTCTGACTCCGAGAGTGGTCCTAACTCCAGGTTAGGATTGTGCTCAGAGTCTGTGTCTTGCCATTTGTGGTTGAAGCTGTGTGTCAAGTTGAAGATTGATCTTCCATCTCCAAATGACTTTATGCAAGACTTGGAATGTTGTGGCCTCTCCCCTCATTCCTAGATCTGTGCTATCTATGCCTCCCATTTTGCTGTTTCTACCAAGAGGCCAGATATTTGCTGAACTTTCAATATTTTACCTCCAACAAAAGTAGTTTGCCAAAGTAGTTAGGTTTGCGCTCTCAGTGACAAAGGATGCCTTTTTATGCAGAAGGTTCCAGATTCAGGGTGCAATCCTAACCTGGAGTTAGGCTGGCAAAGCTAGGCCAGCGAAGTTTGGCTGGCACAAGGGCCACCATAACGTATGTTTGGGCCACTCTCGGAGTCAGTGGCCAGCACACAGATGTATGCCATCCTCCCTGACTCCAAGAGTGAACCAAAAGCACTTTACGGTGTCCGTTGTGCTGGCCAATAATTGCTGGCCTAACTGTGCCAGCCTAACTTCAGGTTAGGTTTGCACCCTGAATCTTCAGGAAGGACAGGGAGGAATTCCTGCCTGAAATCATGGAGAACCACTGCCAGCTGGTAGGAAGAACTAGTGGCCTGACTCTGTACAAGGCAGCTTCCTTTGTTCATAGAGTGGCCAGTTTCTCCCCCAATTTAAGGGGGAAACAGCTGCCTCCTGCATGTGAAAGTGAAGCAGATGAAAGAGACTGCACATTTGTTTCTGAAGGGTATATGAATGGGAAAAGAAAATATCCATCACATGTAATTCAGACGAGCCTGAACTTTCCAAACTTGTTCTGTTTGGAATCGTTGTCTTCCAGCTAAGAATAGAAAATAAGCCACTTGGCATTTTCGGTAATAGAGTCTGCTGTATGCATAGGCAGATGATTCTGGAAGGCTTTTGGGATTATGGTAAATATGTTTTGAGACTGGAGAAGTCATTTAAAAAATAAATCGGAGGAACGATTCAGGCTTGGGGAATTGCTTCCCTGGACTGTGCAGGAATTCTCCCTGGAGTTAAAAGATGGCAGAATGACACTTTTACTACAATGACACCCCCCATCTTCAGTATTACACAACGGGTACTCACAGTGACAGTTTGGCTTTGTTGGGATCCTGTATGTTTTAGTCGCTGGCTGGGAAACTGAGCTGTCTTACGGTAAGAAATCTGGACATCAACCCACAGTGTGCCTGGGATCCACCATAGCCCTCAGTAAGGCCTGCTGGGAATAATTTACTAATTACTGATCTCAAGCATGCACTCTTGACCCTATTTCTTTTCCAAGAACATCTCTCTTGTGCGCAGGCTAGACTCTTGTCACCGAACGGCTGTTGTACTCTGTCGAGAAGCTTTTTGCACAATGACCAGCAGGAATTCTAGTATTCAGGGCCTCAGGGCTGAAACTGAGTATATGGACAGTGTGCATTTTATTTTATTGGCTCTCGGAATGTTCTTTTTGCACATAACAGGGCTGTGCAACATTAACCTTGATATTGAGGGCTGTAGCTGGGGGCAGAGCATCTTAGAGTGGATGGGATGCTGGTCTAGAATTTGAGGGACTTGGGCTCAAACGTTCACCTGATCTTGAGGCTTACTGGGCAAACATGGGCTAATCGCAATGCCAGCCCATGGTACCCAGCAGAAAAATTGCATATAGATTGGCTCTCTCTATTCAAGGATCCAAGGATTTGACCAATATGGACCTCTGTGTGGGCCTCTGTCATGGCCTGAACTGCTGTGATGCCAGCTCCTGCTGCTTTCCTGAAAATGTAGCAATTAGGGTTATTTCTGAGCCATTTTCGAATAGCAAAGTGAATCGGGGAAAAAAAAAAGCCTATTCACAACCCTGACTTAAGCAAACTAACCACACAGCCCTCTCTCTTTCCAGTGTCCCATCTTCCCAATGATGGCTTCCCTAGGTGTCACACAACCCACCTGAAATGGGTGGCCCACCTAGTGGGCCCCAACCCACAGTTATACTGGTATAGTGTAAATCATGGTGAAAAGGCCATGGTATAATCACACCAAGCTTGCTTCCAAGCTTCCATAAACCTCAGACTGGCTCTCAAGATCCATTTCCTGCTGGCTGACTCTGCCACACTCCTCCACGAAGCTCCATCAGTGGCATTCCAGTCTCCTATCCAAGACCAGACCAAAGCTGATCCTGCTTAGCTTTTTCAGGCAAGGCGGCAGCTCAGCTTCCAGACCACACCTCCGCCAGCTCAACCGCCAGACCCCATTGTCCTGCCTTTGGGCTCCCTAGTTGTTTGTCTTACCTGTCAACCAAAAGCAGAGCTAAGTTGCTGCCTAACAGAAGGTAGGACACCAGAAAGAAGCAGAGGCATTTCTACAGGGATGGCAAAGCTCTAAGTGTTGCAAGAAGCCTTACCCTGTCATGTAAATCCCTCCTCTCCCTTGCTGCTGTAGCCAGTAAGCAACACCAAGATGTTGCTGTTCCCTGTGAGGATTGGCTAAAACGGTGCAGGAGAGGAGTGATTTCCACTGCAAGGTAAGGCTTCTTGCAAAACTTAGAGCTTTGCCATCCCTGTAGAAACGCCACTGGAAAGAAGTGCACTTTTCTTGCCTCCCGATTCTGTTCTGAAAAATAGAGCTGAAAAATGGGGATTTGGTTCACTTACAACAGCCTGCCCGACACTTGAGACTCAATGAAGTGACATTTGTGAGACCGCTAATGCATCTGCCCTAATAATAAGTTATTGGTAGATTTTCTTTTTAAAAGAAAGAAACCTTGAGTGAAAGTTTCTTTATGATTTGAGGTTAAGTGGCACAAAATTTCTGTGCCGGTAGTCTCCAAAGAGCCGTCTGAACTTGTTTCCTGGAACTCACATGTCAGTTAAGATTTGTAAGATTAATAGAAATCTCCGAACGGACATCAGAGCTCTGTAAGGAAGAACTCTGCAAGGAGTTCTTTTGCTTCATCACAAAGGCAATCGGAGCGCGTGGAATTGCTAACAGAAAATGAAAGGAGGTGCGTGCGTGTGCAGGAGCAAAAAGATGTAAAATGTGCATTCACTGTGTACAGGAGAGATCATCCTCCCAAAATACAGCTGATGGACCAGAGCGGCACCAGGGATGCAACCACAGCACAGCAGCACACTTTGCATACAGAAGGAGCTGGGTTCAGTCCTTGGGCAGGGGTGGAAAGACTCATCTGAAACTCTGGAGAGACCTGGCAATCTGGCCTGTTGACAATAGTGAGCCCTACTGGATCAGGCCAAAGGCCCATCTAGTCCAGCTTCCTGCATCTCACAGTGGCCCACCAGATGCCTTAGGGAATAAGACAACTAGATATGTGCATCGTTGCCACTCCCCTGCATCCGGCACTCCGAGGTAGCCTACCTCTACAGTAAGGAGGTTGAACTAACCATCATGGCCTGTAGCCTGCGATGGACGTTTCCTCCAGAAATCTGTCCAGTCCCCTTTTAAAGGCACCTAGGCCAGGCACCACCTCCTGTGGCAAGGAGTTCCACAGCTTAATTACCTGCTGGGTAAAAAAAGTATTTCCTTTTATCTGTTCTCACTCTCCCAACAATTTTAGTGGCTGTTCCCTGGTTCTGGTATGTGAAGTGGATCAGTGGATCAGAGAAGTGGATCAGTGGCCTGCTAGATCTCCATATTTTCACAGTCTCCTACTGCCATTCCTCCAAGGAGCTCAGGGTTCTGTACATGGTTCCTCTCCTCCTTTGGTCCTCACAACAACCCTGTGAGGTAGGTGAAGCCAAGAGATGGAGACTGGTCCCAGGTCACCCAGGAGTCTTCATGGCTGAGTGGGGATTTGGACCAGGTCTAAGTCCAACTCCTGAACCTCTATACCAGTGTTTCTCAAACTGTGGGTCCTAACCCACTCGGGAGGTCATGACCTGATGTCAGGTAGGTCGCGGAAAGCTGGGAGCAGCCATCTTGGAAGCTGCAGACCCGACTTGCTGTTTTCACTGCAGCTACACTTTCAGAGCTGTTTCCCTGCTTCTCCGAGTCCCCTTAGGGGCAGAAAAGCGGGCTAGAAATGTGGTAAATAAATAAATCCTTTCTTCCTGAGCTACCAATTGCTCATGCACACATATATGCAATCTAACACTTCCCTTGAGCTGGAGGACTGTTTCCTTCTCCAAGCCCTGGAGGAGCTTCCGTTTGCACTGAGCTGGCACACGGCAAGCACAGATCAGTCATTCCTAGGATGCTTTCTAGGATGCTTGTCCATTATTTCGGATCACTGAACCTCCGCGAGGAACCCCGGATAATTATGTGCGATGGGCGTGACTCCGAATTCAACATGTGGCATTCATATGTGGCCATTGACTCTGATGGCCTTAAAGGGAGATTAGGCAAAATTCATGGGGAAGAGATCTATGAACGCCTGTGAGTTATGACAGCTAAATTGACTGTCCAGGTATGAAAATCATGGTAGTATTCCAGCCTTGCATTTTTTTTTTTGTAAATGGCCATAATCACTTTTGCTAGCTAACCTGTCTCTACTAATTGATTACTGTGCTTTCCCTTGGGAAAAGTCTATGGCTCAGTGGTACAGAAAAGGCTATTGATACAGAGGATCCTTGATAGCGCCACATAAAAAGGTTTCCCCACGACCGAATGGTCTAGTCGTGACCGACTGTAGGGGGCGGTGCTCATCTCCATTCCAAAGCCTGTAGAGCCGGCGTTTGTCCGAGGACAAGCTTCCATGGTCATGTGGCCGGCATAACTATATGCTGTAGCGCACGGAATGCCATTACCTTCCCAGCGCCACATAGGACAGAACAAAATTCCTGTCTGAAACTCTGCAGAGCCATTTCTACTTTGCATTGATGATACTGACTGAGATGGACCAAAGTCTGATTCGGTAAAAGGCTGCTTTCTACAAACAGCCAAAAAAGATGGGAAAAAATATAGGTGCGTCCTAGCATCTACTGATTCAGTATCCACGGTTTCAGTTATCCATGGATACCATGGATACTGGGACGTCAGTTAGGAAACATGAAACAAATCTTTTTTTAACCTTGTTGCAGCTAAACCATTGATGTCCCCCTATCTTTAAAAAGGCACCCCCAGTTTCCCAGTTTCAGGTATCCAGGGTCTGGAACAGAACCTCAGCCGATACCAGGGCATACCTGTAGGTACAAAACTCTCTGGTTGCTCAAGTTACGTCGGCTTAATCATGACCCAGGTCAGGAGTAGGTGACCCAGTTTTTAAGCAGTTTCTATAGGACTCGGAGAAACAAAATGGCTTATTTGCTTATCTATATGGCATGAATAAATACAGATTTACAAATCCGTGCATACAAATTTATCATCTGACACGACGGGGATAATTCGTGCATTGGCATCATGCATCAAAGTCACTAAAGGAGCTCCCACTGCAATGAGAAATAAGTTTCCAACGTTTTACAAATTGGAGGGGGTACCAAAGACACCTCTAGTCTATTTGGCCTCAGGCCATCTCCATCTGGAGCTACCTTCTAACTGTTATGTGTGTAATTGGCTCATCTTTCAGACCATTTATTTAGCTATGAGAGCGGTTAATGTAGCTGTGGCCTTTTTTAAAAAAAAAATTATATGGGAAACTGGGGAGAGACAAAGTAGAGGAGGTGACATCTTTTACTGGTGGGAGTATGAATGCTTTTGAGATCACAGGGCTCTAAAAGATGAATGAGGAAGCTAGAAGGAATGTGGGGCTTGCATCTATCATGCTGTGTGGCTTCTCTTCCTGGCTTCAAGCCTTGCATTGCAAAACCTGGCCTGCATTCCTGATGTGGGTTAGGGCCTAAGAAGTCTTGCAGCCCAGTCCGAAGGATGGCTGTGGCTCAGTGGAATCTGATCTGGGAGCAACCCACTCCATAATGCAGTGTTATTCAAACTGTGGGTCGCAACATGATGCCAGGTGGGTCACGGAAAGCTGAGAGCAGCCATTTTGGAAAATGCAGACCTGATTCTTGCTGGATTCCTTTTGTGAGTGTTAACAGTTTGAATTTTCAAGTGTTTCTTTTTTAACTTTATTCTTAGTTCAGTGCTTTTCCATAATATTTTGTCCTAATCTTGCTTTTTGTCAGGGATGTTTCATGGTTGTGCACTTGCTGTTGTCCAAGAATACCAGTTTGCATTCCAGGAGTGTCAATTGTTACGTCACACTGATGGCACTTCCTGCTTGATGATATCACTTTGGGCCATGACATCACTTCCAAGTTAATGACATCACTTCCAGTAGGTCCCCACTTTATACACCACTACTATGGACTGATGGAAGCTCTCACGGCGGTGCTGTAGACGTTTGGCTGACGCTAGCAGCTTGAGTCGGCCGAACGACGGTCGTAGGAGTACACCCTGTATTTCCTCAAGGCAGATCTTTTCTTTCCGTTCTGTTCACCATTTTGCCTCCTGCTTTCTCCTTTCTGTTGGTGTGACATGGCTGGTCACAGCCAATCAGGGATCACGCAGTCGACAGGATGACATCACCGTGCTACGCCACCAACCAGATCTGGTTGCTTGATGACATCACTGAGTAAAAATGAAGCCAATTGAGAGGAAGGGGGAAGGAATGTACATGAATAGCCGAACATTTTCACAAGCTGTTCTGAGAAATGGTCAAGCGAAAGAGCTTGTTTGACACACCTGAACGTGTTTTTTTTTTTTTTTGAAAAAATGATGAGTACCTTCAGCTCACTGTAATGACACCTGACAGACCAAAGTCAGGCTTAAAGGACATTGCACAGTTCACAAAGCACTCTTTCAGGTGCAACTGGTGTGGCAAGGAAGTCAAAAGCTGACTCTGAGGCTAAAATAGGTTATCTACAGGGGCTGGAGAATCTGCGGTGTTCTGCACACTGTTATTTAAAAATCTACTCATATAATTTTCCGCAATTGGAAGGGCTTAAATGCATTTTCCACACTGCCGTTTTCTTCTACAAATAGATCTATCACGGATGGTGTTGGTAAACTTTCTTCCTGGAATGCTTGCCAGCAAACAAAAAGTATGCACTAATGAAACATTATGGTCAGGAAGGAAGATATTAGCTGTATTTTCTATGGCTTACTGTGGCACACCATGGCTCCATTTAGATGACCAACTGTATTCATTTATCTCATTTTATTGTGTTTAAGGGAATCTCTGTGTGACCTCTTGTTGGGTTTAGGGTTACACACCTGCACCCTGTGCTGGCCTGCCACCTCTGTTGTTGTGCCCAGAGTCTAAGGCAGTGGTGAACCCAAACTGTGAACTTTGGCTCTCCAGGGAGCCATGGCAACTAGCCTGGGGACCTGTGGAAACTTCACGGAAACCCATTACCCTATACAATGTATAGGGAGCCACAGCCAATGGTGGTCAAGGGAGGTCAAGGGAGTCATCAGTCGAAAAAATTTGGGAACCACTGGCTTAAAGGAATATAGCTTGGCTGTGTGTTGTGTTTCCTTAGGTTTTTTTTCCCCAAACACTTGCTGTTCCGATGTGCACTGGAAAGAAAATGGAATGGTGAAAAAGCAATTAAAGAAGAGGGGAAAAGCAAGTTTTAACAAAAAGTCTGCACTGAAGTTGCAAGCAAATGCTTAATAAAACAGTTCATGCCTCAGCGCCCAAATGTCTAGAAGCATTAAAAGAACATTAAAGGTTAATGCACAGTAGGGGAAAAAAAACCCCTACATTCCCATGATGATGGGAGATCAACGTTTAAATCTTCCAGGAACCGACACAAACAAATTTGGAGAGATGGGTCTCCACATGACGAGAAAAGAGAAGGAAGAAGGAAATCAACCTGGTGAAAGGAAAATAAAATAAAATATTTTTGGTAAATGATGAATTTTAAAATCTAGTCCCATTCAAAACAACCATGTCACCATTCCCTAGTGTCCCTAGAACTATAGACCAGTGGACAGATTCCCATTCAATGAAAGAACCAATATAAAGAATAGGTCTATTCAGCTGCATGAAAAGGCCTGGAGGTTTGCTATTGGATCAAAGTGGTGCCAGCTGTGAATTCTCTCCATGCCAATCTGGCTGCGGTTCTTCACAAGGTCTTGCAATTTACAATAGGAAGAAGACAAAGCAAATCCTCACCCAGCACAATAATAATCTAAATATGTCTTTTATGATTGGACCCAGTGCCAAACCCCTGCACTGGACCCTGCATAATGCTCCTGGCTCACTCTGGGATGATGGCACATTGGGTGCCATTGGCATTGAGGGTCCAGGGTTTGGTTCAATGGCATGGCCCCTTGGCCAATGCCTGAGCTGGCCAACTGCTGATGCCACCTCTAGTTGCATCTATCTAGGTAACTCCTTTTGCACCGCAGCTGAGCTGACCAATGTGGAGCTTGTGTTGTTAGACAGCATGGCTAAAGTTTCAAACTAGAGAAAATAAGTCCATCTTCTTCCAACTGAGGGCTGCATATAGATGTACGCACCATGTACACATGCAAGAGTTTGGCTGTTTTGCATCTCCTCTCTTGACTTGACTCATGATCAAAACCTCCAATGGTCACTAGAGCTCTGGAACAGAAGCCTATGAGAGACAGAGAAGAGGCCTATTGCTAGAAAATCAGGGTAAAGGTTGGTGGTATTGGGGGATGTGGTACTTGGGATGTGGTGGCGCAGTGGGTTAAACCGCTGCTCCTGGGCTTTCCGACCGGAAGGTTGGGAGTTCAAGACTGCGTGACGGAGTGAGCTCCCGTTGCTTGTCCCAGCTCCTGCCAACCTAGCAGTTCAAAAGCACCTAAAAAAATGCAAGTAGATAAATAGGAACCACTTCAATGGGAAGGTAACGGCATTCCGTGCGCTACGGCGTATATTCATGCTGGCCACATGACCACGGAAGCTTGTCCTCGGACAAACGCTGGCTCTACAGGCTTAGAAGCAGAGATAAACACCACCCCCTACAGTCAGTCACAACTAGACCATTCGGTCATGGGGAAACCTTTACCTTTTTACTTGGGAGAGAGAAGGGGTGGCAGCAAAGGTTGCAAGGTGGGAGATCCGGCTATGCCTAGTAGCTCCATCAGCCTCAGAACACTGGAGGTGCCTTCCCGAAACTTCTGGGCGGTGTTCTGATGTCCAGAGAGGCCATGTGCCGCCTCCCCAGGCCTTAGAAACCTTCTCGCATGTGACCAGAGGTGTTTTCAGTCATGTACAGGAGGTGGGTTTGAAACCCGTGGTGGGTCAAATCTGTCGGTTCTGAATCTGTGGAGAAAGAGGACCCACTGTATATGACTAGCTCCGTTTTTGCTTAGTTTAGAGGCGTTCCTACAGGGATGGCAAAGCTCTAAGTTTTGCAAGAAGCCTTACCCTCAGTGGCGGCATTCAGCCGGTTCGCTGGGCGGGACTTACCTTTGACCGGCAGCCCGCCTGTTGCGTAACGACACGTTCCGCCGCTTTCCCGCCCGCCCCGGCGGCGGAACGTGCCGTTATGCAACGGGTGGACTGCCAGTCAAAGGTAAGTCCCGCCCAGCGAACCGGCTGAATGCCGCCGCTGCTTACCCTGTCATGTAAATCCCTCCTCTCCCTTGCTGCTGTAGCCAGTAAGCAATGCCAAGATGTTGCTGTTCCCTGTGAGGATTGGCTAAAACGGTGCAGGAGAGGAGTGATTTCCACTGCAAGGTAAGGCTTCTTGCAAAACTTAGAGCTTTGCCATCCCTGTAGAAACGCCACTGGCTTAGTTTGAAGAGGTTGCTGAAAGCACTCCTATTCCATGAGCCTTTTGAGTTTTGACTGACTTTGAAATGTCTATCAGTCATATTGCAGCATGTTTTTACAGGTTTTTTTTAATTGTCTTCCGTTTCATGACTTTAAAAAATTCCATGTTTTGAGACATTGTTCTGGTATATTATTTGTTAGCCGTCTCTGGATTGTATCTGCAGGAAAGGCAGTAATAAGTCTTTAAAAATCCAGGTCTTCCATACAGCCCCCCCCCCCAAAAGAACTTTTGAAGACAGGATACACTTCTGGAATGTGAAGGAATTCGATGCTTTGATCTGTCGAAGGAAAGGATAATATTCATAATTGTTCCATCTATTTTCCCCCCAAATAAAATCATTCAAACAAAAGAGAAACATATGAACCGAATCCCCAGTTAGCTGAAACCTTAGACTACAGTTACACAGGGGGTGAAACAGTGATTGATGCTAAGAACAGACTACTGAAAAGTCAGATAACACTTTAGGAAAAAAAAACCGGCCTTGATGATACATAACAAATATTTTGCGAGTGTTAGAAAACTTCCAATATTTTTATCCTGTGTGTCGGTTTGTCATTCTACTGATGATATCTTCACATCAGACAACAACTAAGAAACAGAAAATAAGCAGTGACATAAATCCATTCTTTTTGCTACACCAGATTGCCTCGATTCCTTTATGAAATATTCAGACCAAAGCAGTCAAACAAATGCATGCAGTCAGAAATTTGAGGGAAGAACATTATAATTTATGAAGATATAAAGAAAGAGAATGTTCAAGTCAACGTTTCATACTATACCAGAAGGCTTTCTAAAAAGAGAAAGTGGGGTAGGGTAGGGAGAACAAAAATGAAAAATAATGTACATATGATGCAAATTTGATTGCTCCGGTGTCGTTGTTGAAAATCCAGCAGTTTAGGTCAAGGGATGAGGGACTTAATAGAGACACCTGGGTTCTGTTGTATGTGTGTACACCTGTGTAGATTCTGGTGTCCTGGAAACACAATGAAAAGCTTTTAAAAGGACTAAAAGAGCAGGATTATCTTCTAACTCCAAGATCCAGAAATAAGGGTGATCTGATAGGATGCTGGAAAGGGGGAGGGCTGTGCGGTTGTTTTGCTTGTGTCAAGGTTGTTTGTAGGCTTTCCCCCCTTTCTGGTTCATTTTGCTATTGGAAAATGGCTGTGAAATAAACCAACTTATTGCTGCATTCTCAGGAAAGCAGCAGGATCTGGCATCACGATGAAGCACTTCTGGCCATGACATCACCTCTGGTGGGTCCCGGACAGATTGTTGTTCTAAAGAATGGGTCCTGGTGCTAAAACGTTTGAGAATGACTGGGGTAGAGAATGCTGACTTAAGAAGGATAATTAGTCCAACTCAATATAAGAGTCTTTCCTAGAATCCTCTCCAACCAAGAGTGTGTCTTGCCAGGCAATCCGAACCTTTCATTGGTGGTCAAATGTATAAAGAAGCCAAAGTTGAAGGAGGCAACACCCCCAAAGCGAAGGAAGATAACGAACAGGTGCAGGCATTAGATTTTATTAAGACTCAAATTGCAGGCCTTGGTACATTATGAGCGTTAATAGTCCTCCGCCAAGGGGATATTCACTCAGAGTATTTCTTTTGGTCTGGCGGGAATTGCTGACAATCTGAATTGCAGAAAGAGAGCAGGAGAAAGCAGATTCTTTGAATGAACGTTCCCCTGGTGAAGAGCTCGATGACACTTCATATGACACACAGATTCCAGCTGTGATCCAGGTGTGTAATTGAAAAGCACCTCCCTCCCCCTCCTCCCTTCTACTCTACATGTTGTGTCACATGCGCATTGGCTGCCCTGCATAGAAATGGGGGTTAATGATTGGCTCAGTCATTCCCAGGAAAGGCTCCGCAAAGGATGCGATTGTGCATGTAGAACTAATAGATGATGTTGTACGTGGAGTGAAGGACACGCACTGTATACCATTCCTCTATTGGAAAATTTCTTATTGGTGATGGGGGAAAGCAGAGTAGGGTAAGCAGTGGATTCCCCCTTAGGGCATCACCTCACGGGAACCTCCCTCACCCAGGCTGACTGCTATTAACAAAAGACACATGAGGCAGAGGCTTGGTAAAGATGCAAAAAGAAAGGTATACTCACAGTTCCATCCAGTGCATGTCTACAGCGTCTGATTAGGATCAGAGGTACAACTAACACTTAGAAGGCAATGCCCTTCAGCTGCATCTCCGTGCATGGAGGTGTGCTTAAGATGGCAGGGGCGCACCAGAGCCCTGGTCTGCACATCTTATCAGGTCAGTGGTTAGAAGACAAAGGGGACGTGCTCAGAGGAGAAGGGAAGGAAATAGGTTTAAGGCCACACCCCCACAGGAATCACAGAGAGGACAGGTAAGAAGGGTCTAGGTCACAGGACATCACATTTTCCCCTTTTGGACATTAGACTGCCCCCTCTAGACTGCAGACGGAGTTGCGCCTTCTCCAACATCCTCCACTATGTGAGCTAAAGCATCGCCCCAATGAATGTATGAGTCAGGTATCAGGGTGCAGGAGGGCAAAATGGGGCTCCCAATGGACCTAGTCTTGCCTGTGCCACCACTACATGTCCAGCAGGCTGACCCCTATGCCACAGTTCCAGCTCTAGGTCTAGGTCCCAGGTTCAATCCTGAGCGTCTCCAGGTAGGACTGGGAAAGACCCCCTGTCTACTGCCCTGGAGAAATGACGATTGATGATGAAATGAGAAAATAATTGATGATGAAATGAGAACTGATGGAGATGGATGCCAGTCAATCTGGACCAATAGTCCAATCCAATAGAAGGTGCCATTAAAGTTTTGGACCATGCACTACATTTGGCCCACTTGGATGGGCAATCAGATTTCCTGGGTGCTGGCAACCCCCCCCCCCAGCTTGAAACCTGGCCTTCACAGAGACTTGAAAGTGACCCAAATGGTTTCCCTAACAGTAGTGACAATTGAGAAAGTCAGATGTTTTTTTTTTGGAAAACGTATGCAGTGAGGGATCAAATTATGTTCTGGGTATACGTTACGCAGAAGGTAACATGAAGGCAATTAGCTGTGCTGAACCAAACTGAAGGAAGTGATGAGATGCCCAGATGGGCATTCTGCATTGACCTACTTAAAATGATACATTCACAGAAAATGATACCGTGACTGTATTTCTGCATCAACAGCATCTCTTCTCATTCAGGTAGGAAGGTTGCACTGCCATCCTGCTCAATGCATTTTTGGACCAAAAAAAAAAAAAAATCCTTCCCTGGTGCATGGATGTCAATAGAGATCCACAAGGGATACTTATGACTCATAGTGAGTGTGTCAGTCTGTCTAGTACTGCTATACATTGCCAGACTTCTATTTATGACAGGCTGTTATAATTCTAAAGCACATGGGACCACAAGGAATATTTTTAAGATTCACATGCCAACCAACATGACAGAAGCAGCAAACTTTTTGATTTGGCAAAAGCGCTACACATCTCTTGTCGGCATTTTTCCAGAGGTTGTCCTGGAGGAAAGAAGACTCCTTTTTAGAACTGGCATTCAAGCAAACATTTTTTAACATGATAGAGGGGGAAAATGGCTGAATGACACAATCCACTTCTTGGCCTAAGGGAGCAATCCTAACTTGGAGTTAGGCCAGCAAAGTTTGGCCAGCACAAGGGACACCATAACGTATGTTTGGACCACTCTCGGAGTCAGAGAGGCCAGCACACAGACATGCGCCATCCTCCCTGATTCTGAGAGTGGTCCAAACATGCTTTACAGTACAGTGGCCCTTGTGCCGGACAAACATTGCCAGCCTAACTGTGCCAGCCAACTCCAGGTTAGGATTGCACCCTGAGGTTGCATGCCAATGTGTACTTTCCTGGAAGGAAGCCCCATTGAACCTAATGGGTTCATTTCTGAGTAGACATGCTTAGGTTGCACTGTAAGATGCATTCATTTCAGCAAAACTGGCTTTGGAGTGTGTTTGGATTGGGTTAGCCTCCTATAGCGAGCTGGAATGGTTCGATTCAAATTCAACACATTCCCTTGGTATTTGTGTATAAACTGAAGGGTATGACCTGCAGGCTTCTTAAACCAAAATTCTTGGAAGATCAGCACTGTTTGTACGGACTGTACTATTGGTGGAGATCTGATGGACAGAACACAACACCGGTGCAACTGTGTGTTGAGTGTGCAATGTGGGTGCATAGAGAGAAACTGCAGAAACACAGTAAGTCAATCCATTGATTTGACCGTAACTCAAGGAAGGTCAATTGGTTGCGATTGCCTAGGATATATGCTGGATTAAACATTATGGATGCTTTGGAGAGAGGCCATAGCTCAGTTGCAGAGCACGTGCTGTATTTATTAAGTGTTTATCGGGAGGCACTCAAGACTGCTGTTTGAACCATCTATACCATTGGACACCATCACATCTTGCGATGATGACAGCGCAATCTACCCATCCTGAGCTGGCATTCATGTTGCAAATGTGCTGTAGCACAAAAGCATTTTTGTGGCTACTCAGAAGGAAGCTGAGCCGGCACATGGATGTGCACTGGCTCAGCAGCATCGGACCCGCGCTCAGAGCAGGTAGGTAGCAGGTAGGTTTGGGCCAGTCTGGGCAGGCTGATGCATGGGGAGGGAGAGGGTGGTGGGAGGTGGAAGAGGGTGGAGGGAGGCTGGGGAAAGTGGTCCAGGAGGTGAATCAGGCCAGGGAGGGGGGGGAGGACCAGCTTGGGTGACCCAGGCTGGATCCTAACCCATGGCCCTGG
>JAJKFI010038141.1:0-25348 GCA_029204185.1 Lerista edwardsae
TTCTTTCTTTCTTTCTTTCTTTCTTTCTTTCTTTCTTTCTTTCTTTCGCTGTGAGAATTGTCTTTGTCTCTGCATTTCAATCCTGATCACATACGGCTTGGGGGATGTGTGTGCACAGCAAGTATATTTGCCTTCATTGCCTATTTATGACTACTAGATTATTGACCACTTAGATTGTTTTTGTTGTGCTTCTCTTTCCTTCTGTGGCTTGGAACTCTGAAGCAAGCCTTTGTTCCCTAGTTAGTTCCTTTTATGAATTTTTTGCCCCCAGAAAGAGGACCGACGATACATTTTAATAGAAATTGCCTACAGTATCCCCACAAGACTGCACAGATGGCTTCCAATTTTTTTTAAAATCACCATTGAACTCAGTCACCCATATTTCACAGTGATAAGCTGGCAAAGTATATTGCAAGATGAGGAAATGGGGAGAAAAACAAACAAACAAACAAACATATTCAGCAACTACAGAAATGGAATCCAGGTCAACATCTCACTTAAAACCCGTGCCGTAATATTTTCGTTTTTTGAAAATGGTCAGCTTGCTTTAATTTTTTTTTTTTTGAAAATGGTCAGCCGAATCCGGGATGACAGATGTACAGGCTGATACGATGCAAAGCAGTGACAGCGGAACACAGGATCAAACACGAGGGTCTCAGCACCAGTGCAGGAAGGTCCATGGTCCATTATGGCAACTCATCTGCAGCTACCGTGCTGGAGTAGCCAAAGCCGTTGATGCAGAGGCAGATCTACAGGGAGGGCAAAGCTCTAAGTGTCGCAAGAAGCCTTACCCTGTCATGTAAGTCCCTCCTCTCCCTTGCTGCTGGAGCCAGTAAGCAATGCCAAGATGTTGCTTTTCCCTGTGAGGATTGGGTAAAACGGTGCAGGAGAGGAGTGATTTCCACTGCAAGGTAAGGCTTCTTGCAACACTTAGAGCTTTGCCCTCCCAACTGAGGGTTGGGAGAGTTAAAACAGATAAAAGGAAGTACTTTTTTACCCAGTGGGTAGTTAATCTGTGGAACTCTTTGCCACAGGAGGTGGTGATGGCATCTGGTCTTGCTGCCTTTAAGAGGGGATTGGACGGATTTCTGGAGGAAAGGTCCATCGTGGGCTGTAGGCAATGATGGATTGTGCAACCTCCTTACAAATGTGGAGGGCTACTGGTACCGAGTGCAAGGGAGTGGCAACAGGATGCAAGCATCTTGTTGTCTCATGCCTCCCTGGGGCATCTGGTGGGCCGCTGTGAGATACAGGAAGCTGGACTAGATGGGCCTTTGGCCTGATCCAGCAGGGCTCTTCTTATGTTCTTATGTTCTTAGATCTGCCTCTGCGTTGATGTGGTTGAATCAGCAACCAGGAAACCAACTAGGTAGGATGGATGCACTGTGCAAGAATTTGGGAGGACACGGAATGTTCAGATGTTATGCACAGATGTATCAACTAGCTGGGAGATGGCACTGACGGTCCCATGGACCTCCCTGAGTTATACAGCCAGCGAGAGGGTCCAGAGCCAAGAACAGCCTTTGCAGAAGGGCAACTTGGGTCTAGAGGAAGCGCATCAGCTCTGACAGTCCAATCTGAAGCTGGGCTAGAGCCTGCACATGTGACTCAAGCGTAGGCATGACAGTGGGAAGGCCTGTGCTGTCCAGTCAATGCTGGTATTGGACCTGTGGCTGCCAGTGCAAATAGGTTCTGCGTCAGGCGGCACAGGGGCAGGAGAAGGGTGGAATGGAGGCGGGGAAGGTGTTTTGGGAGGGTGAGGATGGTTTTTAGGCTTGGGAGCAGGCAAGGTATCCAAACCACCTTCTCGAGCCTGAAAGCCCTACATGGTCCGATGGGGCAGGCTCGAGCTCTACATGGGGTGAAAGGGACTAACATATAAGAAATGTGCCCTTACCGTGAGGACACCGCTGGCCTGCTTAATTTCAGCACTGGGTCCTGCGTGAGCCCTGTGGCCCTGCTGCGCCAACGCTGAATAGGATTGGGCTGTAAGTTACAAGACATCCCAATGACTAGACCAGGGCAGCTGTCTTTCAGTCCCAATCCAGTGGCACCTCTGCCATTCACCCAGAGGGGGAGGCAGCACCTGCAGCCAATCCACCGCCATGAACGGCCACCACCTGCCCTCCAGAGGCCTCAGGCAGGCCACATGCAGCATCATAGAGCCTTCCTTACGAAGGCATTCTGCAGCTTCTGGAGGACCGTTAAACAGTTCCTCTGGTTTCTCGACAAAAAAACTTTTGGAAGGCTCAAGAATGTTGTGTGAGGCTGACAGGTCTAGGCGACGGGTCTAAATTGAGGCTGGAGGTCTAGGTGAGTCGGGAGGGGGCGACGACAGTCTGTCATCCTGGCCCCAGGTGGCACATGAACTAGGGACGCAACTGTCTCAATCTAGATCATGTCCTTCCCCTCCGCTATTTCTCCTAGGAGAAAATCTTCTATAGGGGTCTCTCTCTCTCTCTCTCTCTCTCTCTCTCTCTCTCTCTCTCTCTCTGTGTGTGTGTGTGTGTGTGTGTGTGTGTGTGTGTGAGAGAGAGAGAGAGAGAGAGAGAGAGAGAGCGGGGGGGGGACTGGGAGGGACAAAGAGGAAGGTCCTCCCGCCATGCTGCAGTCTGGATTTGGGTCAAGGCTCTGTGCGGTCAGGATTTACATTTGCAAAACCAAGAGCACAGACCCTGCCTGGGCCTGAATTGGGCAATGGGGGGGTGACTGGACAAGACCCGTGTGGAGCTCTGCAACCTGCTCGTCAACCTGCGGCTTCCCAGAATCCCTCTGTATGTGCTTGGAATGGTGACCTGAACCCATGCACGGACATCAATGAGCTCACAAAGCTCTCCTGGCCCCTTTTGTTTTTTAAGCATGTTCAAATGTGAGGCTTGACAAAAGGCAGATTCCATGCCATTAACTATTCATCCTGCGCCTCATGGGTATTCCTTCCCTGCATGTAATGCATGCCTCTTGCCCTCTCTTTACTTTGCACAGCCGCGAGAGCAATCCCATTGCATTCCACCGAGGCCGCACCAAGGCAGCCCATTTCCTTTCTCCGTGCTGCGTTTGGGATTCTTTTTGCGGCTAGCTCACAGATTAGGTCATTTTAAGTGCCGCCTCCTACGGCGACTGCAAAGCTATTATTATTAGTATTATTTTTTATATATACATACATAATTCCTAGATCTGCCGCTGCCGGAATAAAGTGGTTCTACAGCTCAGAGGGAAGAGATAAAGCAAGGGAAATATAATTAAGAAAAGGAGAAATAAGATTAATAGACCAAAATATGGCAAATCACACTGTATGCATTAATTTGCTGCTTTCTGAGCAACTTAAATATCTAATTTGTTAAAATTACCTGCACGTGTTTGATAATTAAACGCACATGAGTACTACTTAATTTGCCTCTGGCTTAATTTTGAGATGCAACAAATCAAGTTTGTGAGTGTGTGTGTGTGTGTGTGTGTGCGTGCGCGCGCGCGCATGCATGCATGCACTATTTAAGAGGATACTTGACAGTCAGAAAATGTTGTAGAGGTAGGTAAATAAGGTGTAACAGAAGACATTGATGTGAAGAATGGAAGGGCATGGAAAGCCGAATACCCAAGGACAAGACGAATACCCAAGACGCCTGGCATTCTTTCCTTCTAGGAGAGGGCTTGGCGTTCTTTAATCCAGGGTTCTCAAACTTTTTACCACCAGGTCCCACTTTTTAGAATGGCACTTGTGTCGGGACCCACCAGAAGTGATGCCATTAACCTGGAAATGACATAATAGCTGAAAGTTACATCATCAAGCAGGAAGTGCCGCCATTATGATGTAATCAAATGACACTCCTTGAATGCAAACTGACGCAGTTTAGAAGGTTCTTCAGGTGGATACAGATCAGAGGCGTCTTCCAGGCGGAACGGCCCGGTACGCCATTCCGCTAGTTCTGTGGAGAGCCTGGGCTGCGCCGCCTCTCCGGAGGACGGGCGAGCTGCTGCTGGGCATCCTGAATCGCTCTAAAATGGAGCGATTCTGGCGCAGTGAGGCTTGGGGAGGCGTGGCAGCCCTCCGCCATAGGGGCGGAGGGCTGTCAATCATCTGGGCGTTCCGCTTCCTGGCGCGCCCGGATGACATCACTGATACAGATCATTAGTCCATATGGATTAGCAGCAGCAGTTCTCCAGGAGTTCAGACAGGGATTGTTCTCAGCCCCATCTGGGGATGTCAGGGACTGAAACAGAAGCTTGTCTGCATGCAGAGCAGGCTACCTCTGGGCTAGTCCTCCTCCTGGAAGTCTACAATCCTTCTGCTTTTTTCTCACTATTCATTTTCCAAATCCCTAACCATGTTTCCACGATGATGAACCACTTTGGCTGATCAATGCTTGTTTTCTGGGAGAGGTGAAGGAGACATTCTCTGGGTTCATAACAGGGAAGCTGTTGCTAATCACATCAATGGAAAATGGAATCTAATGCTTCTGAGAGTCTCTGTAGCCACTGGGAAATGATGTGTTTCTACCCTCTTTTTTTAAATGTAAAGCACAAAAAGCTCTGCATAAAGGCAGCATAGTTTTATGAGTTACATCGTGAGCAGAAAAGACGGGTAATTCCATCAGCCTGCCAAGATATATTACCCTTTGTTGATATTAACTGAATTGGGTTTCTGAAAGGAAAAAGACAGGAAAGCTCACGAGAAAAGGGAGTTACTTACTGCCGCTTTCCCAAGAACGGTCAAGAGGTGTCTGTTGTCATATTGTTTGTTCAACAGCCTTTGTCACTTAGAAGCCCTTTCATAATATGATATCCTGTAACATACACGGTGTTACTTGACCTCGCTCTTAAACTTCAATAAGAAGGTGACTTGCTGCTTTCTTATCCGATCAAAATAGGCTTCTGTTTGTCATGTTTTAACCGGCATATTTGTGTCACTCTGTTTTTCCCTTTTGTTTTTCCTACCGTCTGCCTGCTTTCCATTGGACCAGATCGGGGCTCTCCAAACTACATGCTCAGGGCAACATCTGGCCCGCCACAAGATTTTATCCAGTGGTGGTTTTTTTTTGTCAGAGCATTTGCTAATGTTTGACATTTTTACCCATTATTAGAGGTGTTATTAGGGGACGTGGTGGCGCAGTGAGTTAATCCGCTGTTGCTGGGCTTTTGACTGGAAGGTTGGGAGTTCAAGACTGCGTGACGGAGTGAGCTCCTGTTGCTTGTCCCAACTCCTGCCAACCTAGCAGTTCGAAAGCACCTAAATGTGAGTAGATAAATAGGGACCACTTCGGTGGGAAGGGAATGGCATTCCGTGCGCTACGGCGTAGAGTCATGCCGGCCACATGACCACGGAAGCTTGTCCTCGGACAAAATGCCAGCTCTACAGGCTTTGAAACAGAGATGAGCACCGCCCCCTACAGTCGGTCACGATTAGACCATTCGGTCGTGGGGAAACCTTTACCTTTAGAGGTGTTATTGCATTCGGATGAAAACCCATTGTGTTCAGTAAGACCGGGTCAAAGCCTTTCTAGTTTTCCAGCACCGATGCAGCACAACGCAGTCTCAAGGTAAGGAAACAGAAGTTCCCTTACTTTGAGGAAGCCTCTGTGATGACCCCTGCAATGCCGGATGCAGCACATGCCCCATCGGCTTGGCCGCATTGGTGCTAGAAAGTTGTTTAGGATTGCAGCCTAAGGGTTCTTACTTCCCAGAAACAAACACCTCTACCCATTATAGAGCATTTCTCAGTTTAAGCATGGCATGGTTTCTTTGTAATTGCCACATTTCTCTGTTGTTTGGACTCATATGTTGATTAATGCCACGTGTGACTCGATGCAGATTCGAGTCAGGCCAAAACATCAAAACTTGAGTTAAAGTCATGAGTCACAAGTCACGAGTCTTTTTTTCACAACTTAGGTTTCTAGTTTTCACTTTTGCACCAAATGGGGACAAATTGGGACATCTTATTATTTCTCGTCTATGCAAAATCCATTGATAATTCTTTTATTCAAATGTAGCAGATGAATATTCATAGCAACAACAACAATTGTTTCAAAGGGTTTTTTCTTCTCCTCCTCCCACCATCTATTTGTTATCTCTTGTTTTCTTGGGCTGTTGCCCTGAGGATGCCGGAACTTTCCGCAACTTAAGCATTGCGCAAGGAGTGTCTGTCAGTGAAATGTTTGAAGTGAGTGCCAGAGATGGCTGTGCTCCTGGTTGGTGACTTACACAAAGTGACTTGTGTGCTCTGGAGTGGTACCAAGAGACTGCTCAAAGCATTGAAGATGTCAGAGTTGCAAAGGGGACCGGTGCTGGTCTTGCTGTTTTGAACAGTGGCAGGAAACAGCACACTCAAAAGCATGTGCCTAATTGCCGTTGGTATAAATCTGCGCATGAGAGTTTGCCTTCTGAGCTGCTTTGCCATTAACCCCTAATCCTTGCCCTGGAAGAAAAAGAGAGGGTGATATTTGCATTGTTGCAGGAGCTGCTGGGGGCAGAACCGTGTGACCTCCGGATGTGTTATTTTTTTAAGCATACTTAGAGCCTGTTTTTCAGCAAAAAATGTTCTCAAAGCCGTTAACACCACAAAATAAAAGCAAAGGCTTACAAGGCCGTGTTCTTATCGGCTCACAATCTAGAAAAAGGAGAAACACCAGCAAACAGCCACAGGATATACCGTATATAATCCTTGCCACCTTCTGAGATCAGCCATTCAAACCGGTCGTTTAGGAGGATGACTCCATCTACTAAAGCACATCATTCGTTCTGCCTGACCCGGTAACTGCTAAAAACGCTTCTGGGTCATCTTTTGTATCTGTGTGGGCAAGAGGGAGCTTTTGAGATCCGTAGTGAGGTTTGGGGAAGGGTGTGTCTGGGCATGGCCGGGCGGGCCGGAAGGTGTGCTGGCCTGGGGAGGAGTTTGGATGGGGCCGATTCGGGCCACTTGGCTTGCTTGGGCCTGGCTACCGCTGCGCTCCTGGGCGGTCAGGCAGCTCCGGATTGGGCTGCCCCTTTCAGAAAAAAGAGAGCCAAACATTGGACAGGAATCTGGCTTATACCAGTGGCGTGCAGTGCGGGCGTGGCAGGTGGGGCAGAACCACCCCACCAGAGTTCTTTATAAAATGCCACTACCGCTACTGTGGTGGCTATGATCCTGTAAACACTTACAACCCAGGGGATATAGCTGCTCGGAGCCTGTGGGTTGTAAGTCTTCGCAGGATCATAGCAGTGGTGACATTTTTCAAAGAACTCTGGTGGGCGTGTTTCAGCCTCACTTGCCACACCCTCCCTGCATGTTGCCGGCTCAAGGAAGCCAGTAGCCTCTAGTAGCATTGGCCCTCTCTGCCCAGTGCCTCCTTACTGCATTAGCCTCATCCTCCCTGCTTTCTCTCTGCCAGTTCTCTAGACTGCCTTCAGCTCAGACTCATGACACACAGAAGGGAAAAAAAAGGTTCAGATGAATTGTGCCCTTTGGCAACATTTAATTAGCATGTGTCAGGGAAACTCAAACTAGATCCTCTCAGCCAATCAAGCAACTAGTGCCAGATTGATGTAATATACCATAAAACTCCTTCCCACCATGTCTAGGGGAACAGATAGATCCCTAAATAACCCCTGCCTTGATTGGTTCTCTTGGTTCTCTCCAGGGAAACTGGAGCAATCAACAGCTTCCATTCTATGTACCTGATTGTCCCTGGTAATCTCTTCTCCCTTAATCTGAGAATTGTGAATGTGCATAAAAGACAACACAGCACCCTCCCTCTCTCCCTCCCTCTGAGCACAATCCTCACCTGGAGTTAGGCCAGCATAGTTAGGCCAGCAAAATTTGGCTGGGACAAGGGCTACTGTAAAGCGCGTTGGGACCACTCTTGGAGTCAAGGAGGATGGTGCACGTCTGTGTGCTGGCCTCTCTGGCTTCAAAAGTGGTCCAAACATACTTTATGGTGTTCCTTGTGCCAGCCAAACTTTAGTGGCCTAATGGTGCCGGCCTAACTCCAGGTTAGGATCTCTCTCGATCTCTCTCTCTCTCTCTCTCTCTCTCTCTCTCTCACACACACACACACACACACACACACACACACACACACACCCCAACCTAATTTTCGTGGTTGCTCCCAAAACATCCCCTTCTTTGTCTGATGCTACTCCTAGATTGTGTTGGGAGAACTCCCTCTGCCTTGTATTCAGTCCCATGCATGGCAGTGGTGTTCCTATGGAGGGGCAAAGCACTACATTCTGCAGGAGCCTGCGCTCCTGAGTAAAGTGGCCCCTCCCCTTCCCTTCAGAGCCATCGGCAGCTTGTTCAACTGGTTCAAAGGCTTCGTTCTCTGAGCCGTGAGTGGCTCTAGAGGCAAGGGGTGGGACCGCGTTACACAGGCGCTCAGGCGCCTGCAGAACTAAGCGTTCCCCTCCCCCCACTGATGCATGGCCTGGGTTTCTCACAATGCCAGAATTCTGACAGCAGTTATGTGCAGACCCTCACCGTAATCTTTACGGATCATTAACTGCAACAGAAAAACATGACAAGTCGGCAGAAATTTCCAGTAATTGGGGTGTTCGGGATTACATATGTGCCAAATTGCAGGTCTTGAGAAAGCCAGACTTGTGGTAACGACATATTGTGTGGACATCCGTTGCCGAGTCTGAAATGAATGAGACAGTTCAGTATTTGGAAGATCTTTTATTAAAACCAGGGATCTTTCTCTATATGGCGAAAACCTACCTGCAATTAACGATGGGAGAAAATGCAGCGCTGTGTTTAATGGAACAAACAAAAAAGGAGAAACAATTTATCCTTAGTCTGACAGCTGCCTGAAAGCCAATATAGGTATTTCTGAAGATTAGTAGTTTGATGAAGAGAAAAATTGCTCTCCACTTTTCAATTACATAACATCTCATCAAAGTTAAGTTTTTACTGAAGCTTAAAACCAGCAATTTCTTTTCAACAACATATTAAGTTTCTATTCCCCTTTTTTTAAAAAAATTGTAGCACCAAAAGAATTTGCTTCTGAGACTTGAAATGAAGGTTTTAATTATTTCTGTCTACGTTGTTGTGCATGGCTTGTTTAAAAAAATGTGAAATTTAAGCTTTATAGTTATTGAAAATAGGGTTTTTTTGTATGGTTGTTCAAGTAATTTAAACCAGCGCTTAAACAATTTAAACCTGTAAACCAGTTTACAGGTTTAAGTCTGTAGGCCTGCCCAGGTATCTGTTGGGGTTCTGTTCCAGACTGTGGATACCTGAAACCAGGGATACCGGAGACACCTTTTTAAAGGTAGGTGAACATCAGTGGTTTTGCTGCAATAAATTAAAAAAGAGGTGTTCCCCTATCTTTTTAATAGGTGTCCAGTATCCATGGTATTCATAGATAACTGAAATCAGTGGATATCAGGGCATACTTGTAATTCTCTCTTCCCATGAAAACGTGGGAACTGCAGGTCTCAGAGATGTGGTACTAGGCTCCCTGATGTGAACTAGCGATGTGGTACTAGGCTCCCTGATGAAGTCACAACCTGCTTAATAATCAAGAGTTCCCAGAACCCTAACCAACTGACATAGCTGAGCCCATGGGGCATGTGCTGCATCCTGCAGTGGAGTAATAACAGGTGTGGAGGCCTCCTTAGGGTAGGGGAATGTTTGTTCTCTTACCTTGGAGCTGCATTTCTGTTACCCTAAGGATGAAAAGTAGGTTAGGATTATTGCCCTTTGTAATCTCGATCATCTGCTATGGCTGGCAGCTGACAAAATCTTCCAATGGGAAAAATAGCCGGACCTGGGGCACAATCCTATGCATGTCTAATCAGAAGTAAGCCATGCTATGTTTATTGGGGCTTACTCCCAGGAATGTGTGAAAAGGATTGGAGCCTTGATTTGCGTCAACTCCTTCACCCCACTGCTGCTTTGTTGCGAGGCAATTTGGCCATCTTATTTGGCATTTAAACCCCTGCTAACTGAGCAAAAACCACTTGTTCAAGTAGTGTTACTCTTATATTTAGCAGGGGGCGAGTAATTGTCCCTCTTCACCCCTGTGCAGTGTCTTTCTAGTGGCTGTTGCTGGTGGTGGTTTGCATTTTTTTAAAGATTGTGAGCCCTTTTGGGCCAGGGAGCTATTTAACTTTATTATTATTTGCCTGTAAACCGCTTTGTGAACTTTGTGTTGAAAAGCGGTATATAAATACTGTTGATTGATTGATTGATTGATTAATTTACACCCATTTTAAAGACTGTTTAAATTTCTGTGGTTCCCTATCAAGGAAATCTGGGATATGTGGTTCTGGGAGGGTGTTGGGGGTTCTACAGAAAGAAACTCCTGTCTTAGAAAACTACAGTGCCCAGGATTCCTTGAGAGATATTTTGCCAACCAAACCATATTGGTCGGCATAGATAGGACAGAATGCCTTAGACCAAGTGCATATTTTAGGAAGTTTGAACCCAGAACCATTTATTTTGTATGTCAACTGCTGCTTCCAGCATCCAGTTGTGGAGCTGGTTTCTAAAGGAGATTCCCAAGCCGGCTAATCTCTTTTTAATGAGACTGAATGAAGAGGTTTAAGCCACAGAAATAAGAGAGGAGTCAAGGCCACCCATTTAAGCATGCTGATGTGCCTTTGGTCTAATTTAATTGTGCAAATGGAGCCAATTGATTTTCATATTTAATTAATTATGAATTATTGGAGGCAGCCTAGATTGTCAGCTGCTGAGAAAAGCCCAAGACGGAGCCAAAAAAATGGAGATTTCCACCAATAGTGATGTCTTCCATCCAAGAGAGACAGAGAGAGCAATTCTAACCTGGAGTTAGGCCAGCAAAGTTTGGCCAGCACAAGGGCCATCGTAAAGTGTGTTTGGACCCCTCTCAGAGTCAGGGAGGATGGCGCACATCTGTGTGCTGGCCTCTCTGACTCCGAGAGTGGTCCTAACTCCAGGTTAGGATTGTGCTCAGAGTCTGTGTCTTGCCATTTGTGGTTGAAGCTGTGTGTCAAGTTGAAGATTGATCTTCCATCTCCAAATGACTTTATGCAAGACTTGGAATGTTGTGGCCTCTCCCCTCATTCCTAGATCTGTGCTATCTATGCCTCCCATTTTGCTGTTTCTACCAAGAGGCCAGATATTTGCTGAACTTTCAATATTTTACCTCCAACAAAAGTAGTTTGCCAAAGTAGTTAGGTTTGCGCTCTCAGTGACAAAGGATGCCTTTTTATGCAGAAGGTTCCAGATTCAGGGTGCAATCCTAACCTGGAGTTAGGCTGGCAAAGCTAGGCCAGCGAAGTTTGGCTGGCACAAGGGCCACCATAACGTATGTTTGGGCCACTCTCGGAGTCAGTGGCCAGCACACAGATGTATGCCATCCTCCCTGACTCCAAGAGTGAACCAAAAGCACTTTACGGTGTCCGTTGTGCTGGCCAATAATTGCTGGCCTAACTGTGCCAGCCTAACTTCAGGTTAGGTTTGCACCCTGAATCTTCAGGAAGGACAGGGAGGAATTCCTGCCTGAAATCATGGAGAACCACTGCCAGCTGGTAGGAAGAACTAGTGGCCTGACTCTGTACAAGGCAGCTTCCTTTGTTCATAGAGTGGCCAGTTTCTCCCCCAATTTAAGGGGGAAACAGCTGCCTCCTGCATGTGAAAGTGAAGCAGATGAAAGAGACTGCACATTTGTTTCTGAAGGGTATATGAATGGGAAAAGAAAATATCCATCACATGTAATTCAGACGAGCCTGAACTTTCCAAACTTGTTCTGTTTGGAATCGTTGTCTTCCAGCTAAGAATAGAAAATAAGCCACTTGGCATTTTCGGTAATAGAGTCTGCTGTATGCATAGGCAGATGATTCTGGAAGGCTTTTGGGATTATGGTAAATATGTTTTGAGACTGGAGAAGTCATTTAAAAAATAAATCGGAGGAACGATTCAGGCTTGGGGAATTGCTTCCCTGGACTGTGCAGGAATTCTCCCTGGAGTTAAAAGATGGCAGAATGACACTTTTACTACAATGACACCCCCCATCTTCAGTATTACACAACGGGTACTCACAGTGACAGTTTGGCTTTGTTGGGATCCTGTATGTTTTAGTCGCTGGCTGGGAAACTGAGCTGTCTTACGGTAAGAAATCTGGACATCAACCCACAGTGTGCCTGGGATCCACCATAGCCCTCAGTAAGGCCTGCTGGGAATAATTTACTAATTACTGATCTCAAGCATGCACTCTTGACCCTATTTCTTTTCCAAGAACATCTCTCTTGTGCGCAGGCTAGACTCTTGTCACCGAACGGCTGTTGTACTCTGTCGAGAAGCTTTTTGCACAATGACCAGCAGGAATTCTAGTATTCAGGGCCTCAGGGCTGAAACTGAGTATATGGACAGTGTGCATTTTATTTTATTGGCTCTCGGAATGTTCTTTTTGCACATAACAGGGCTGTGCAACATTAACCTTGATATTGAGGGCTGTAGCTGGGGGCAGAGCATCTTAGAGTGGATGGGATGCTGGTCTAGAATTTGAGGGACTTGGGCTCAAACGTTCACCTGATCTTGAGGCTTACTGGGCAAACATGGGCTAATCGCAATGCCAGCCCATGGTACCCAGCAGAAAAATTGCATATAGATTGGCTCTCTCTATTCAAGGATCCAAGGATTTGACCAATATGGACCTCTGTGTGGGCCTCTGTCATGGCCTGAACTGCTGTGATGCCAGCTCCTGCTGCTTTCCTGAAAATGTAGCAATTAGGGTTATTTCTGAGCCATTTTCGAATAGCAAAGTGAATCGGGGAAAAAAAAAAGCCTATTCACAACCCTGACTTAAGCAAACTAACCACACAGCCCTCTCTCTTTCCAGTGTCCCATCTTCCCAATGATGGCTTCCCTAGGTGTCACACAACCCACCTGAAATGGGTGGCCCACCTAGTGGGCCCCAACCCACAGTTATACTGGTATAGTGTAAATCATGGTGAAAAGGCCATGGTATAATCACACCAAGCTTGCTTCCAAGCTTCCATAAACCTCAGACTGGCTCTCAAGATCCATTTCCTGCTGGCTGACTCTGCCACACTCCTCCACGAAGCTCCATCAGTGGCATTCCAGTCTCCTATCCAAGACCAGACCAAAGCTGATCCTGCTTAGCTTTTTCAGGCAAGGCGGCAGCTCAGCTTCCAGACCACACCTCCGCCAGCTCAACCGCCAGACCCCATTGTCCTGCCTTTGGGCTCCCTAGTTGTTTGTCTTACCTGTCAACCAAAAGCAGAGCTAAGTTGCTGCCTAACAGAAGGTAGGACACCAGAAAGAAGCAGAGGCATTTCTACAGGGATGGCAAAGCTCTAAGTGTTGCAAGAAGCCTTACCCTGTCATGTAAATCCCTCCTCTCCCTTGCTGCTGTAGCCAGTAAGCAACACCAAGATGTTGCTGTTCCCTGTGAGGATTGGCTAAAACGGTGCAGGAGAGGAGTGATTTCCACTGCAAGGTAAGGCTTCTTGCAAAACTTAGAGCTTTGCCATCCCTGTAGAAACGCCACTGGAAAGAAGTGCACTTTTCTTGCCTCCCGATTCTGTTCTGAAAAATAGAGCTGAAAAATGGGGATTTGGTTCACTTACAACAGCCTGCCCGACACTTGAGACTCAATGAAGTGACATTTGTGAGACCGCTAATGCATCTGCCCTAATAATAAGTTATTGGTAGATTTTCTTTTTAAAAGAAAGAAACCTTGAGTGAAAGTTTCTTTATGATTTGAGGTTAAGTGGCACAAAATTTCTGTGCCGGTAGTCTCCAAAGAGCCGTCTGAACTTGTTTCCTGGAACTCACATGTCAGTTAAGATTTGTAAGATTAATAGAAATCTCCGAACGGACATCAGAGCTCTGTAAGGAAGAACTCTGCAAGGAGTTCTTTTGCTTCATCACAAAGGCAATCGGAGCGCGTGGAATTGCTAACAGAAAATGAAAGGAGGTGCGTGCGTGTGCAGGAGCAAAAAGATGTAAAATGTGCATTCACTGTGTACAGGAGAGATCATCCTCCCAAAATACAGCTGATGGACCAGAGCGGCACCAGGGATGCAACCACAGCACAGCAGCACACTTTGCATACAGAAGGAGCTGGGTTCAGTCCTTGGGCAGGGGTGGAAAGACTCATCTGAAACTCTGGAGAGACCTGGCAATCTGGCCTGTTGACAATAGTGAGCCCTACTGGATCAGGCCAAAGGCCCATCTAGTCCAGCTTCCTGCATCTCACAGTGGCCCACCAGATGCCTTAGGGAATAAGACAACTAGATATGTGCATCGTTGCCACTCCCCTGCATCCGGCACTCCGAGGTAGCCTACCTCTACAGTAAGGAGGTTGAACTAACCATCATGGCCTGTAGCCTGCGATGGACGTTTCCTCCAGAAATCTGTCCAGTCCCCTTTTAAAGGCACCTAGGCCAGGCACCACCTCCTGTGGCAAGGAGTTCCACAGCTTAATTACCTGCTGGGTAAAAAAAGTATTTCCTTTTATCTGTTCTCACTCTCCCAACAATTTTAGTGGCTGTTCCCTGGTTCTGGTATGTGAAGTGGATCAGTGGATCAGAGAAGTGGATCAGTGGCCTGCTAGATCTCCATATTTTCACAGTCTCCTACTGCCATTCCTCCAAGGAGCTCAGGGTTCTGTACATGGTTCCTCTCCTCCTTTGGTCCTCACAACAACCCTGTGAGGTAGGTGAAGCCAAGAGATGGAGACTGGTCCCAGGTCACCCAGGAGTCTTCATGGCTGAGTGGGGATTTGGACCAGGTCTAAGTCCAACTCCTGAACCTCTATACCAGTGTTTCTCAAACTGTGGGTCCTAACCCACTCGGGAGGTCATGACCTGATGTCAGGTAGGTCGCGGAAAGCTGGGAGCAGCCATCTTGGAAGCTGCAGACCCGACTTGCTGTTTTCACTGCAGCTACACTTTCAGAGCTGTTTCCCTGCTTCTCCGAGTCCCCTTAGGGGCAGAAAAGCGGGCTAGAAATGTGGTAAATAAATAAATCCTTTCTTCCTGAGCTACCAATTGCTCATGCACACATATATGCAATCTAACACTTCCCTTGAGCTGGAGGACTGTTTCCTTCTCCAAGCCCTGGAGGAGCTTCCGTTTGCACTGAGCTGGCACACGGCAAGCACAGATCAGTCATTCCTAGGATGCTTTCTAGGATGCTTGTCCATTATTTCGGATCACTGAACCTCCGCGAGGAACCCCGGATAATTATGTGCGATGGGCGTGACTCCGAATTCAACATGTGGCATTCATATGTGGCCATTGACTCTGATGGCCTTAAAGGGAGATTAGGCAAAATTCATGGGGAAGAGATCTATGAACGCCTGTGAGTTATGACAGCTAAATTGACTGTCCAGGTATGAAAATCATGGTAGTATTCCAGCCTTGCATTTTTTTTTTGTAAATGGCCATAATCACTTTTGCTAGCTAACCTGTCTCTACTAATTGATTACTGTGCTTTCCCTTGGGAAAAGTCTATGGCTCAGTGGTACAGAAAAGGCTATTGATACAGAGGATCCTTGATAGCGCCACATAAAAAGGTTTCCCCACGACCGAATGGTCTAGTCGTGACCGACTGTAGGGGGCGGTGCTCATCTCCATTCCAAAGCCTGTAGAGCCGGCGTTTGTCCGAGGACAAGCTTCCATGGTCATGTGGCCGGCATAACTATATGCTGTAGCGCACGGAATGCCATTACCTTCCCAGCGCCACATAGGACAGAACAAAATTCCTGTCTGAAACTCTGCAGAGCCATTTCTACTTTGCATTGATGATACTGACTGAGATGGACCAAAGTCTGATTCGGTAAAAGGCTGCTTTCTACAAACAGCCAAAAAAGATGGGAAAAAATATAGGTGCGTCCTAGCATCTACTGATTCAGTATCCACGGTTTCAGTTATCCATGGATACCATGGATACTGGGACGTCAGTTAGGAAACATGAAACAAATCTTTTTTTAACCTTGTTGCAGCTAAACCATTGATGTCCCCCTATCTTTAAAAAGGCACCCCCAGTTTCCCAGTTTCAGGTATCCAGGGTCTGGAACAGAACCTCAGCCGATACCAGGGCATACCTGTAGGTACAAAACTCTCTGGTTGCTCAAGTTACGTCGGCTTAATCATGACCCAGGTCAGGAGTAGGTGACCCAGTTTTTAAGCAGTTTCTATAGGACTCGGAGAAACAAAATGGCTTATTTGCTTATCTATATGGCATGAATAAATACAGATTTACAAATCCGTGCATACAAATTTATCATCTGACACGACGGGGATAATTCGTGCATTGGCATCATGCATCAAAGTCACTAAAGGAGCTCCCACTGCAATGAGAAATAAGTTTCCAACGTTTTACAAATTGGAGGGGGTACCAAAGACACCTCTAGTCTATTTGGCCTCAGGCCATCTCCATCTGGAGCTACCTTCTAACTGTTATGTGTGTAATTGGCTCATCTTTCAGACCATTTATTTAGCTATGAGAGCGGTTAATGTAGCTGTGGCCTTTTTTAAAAAAAAAATTATATGGGAAACTGGGGAGAGACAAAGTAGAGGAGGTGACATCTTTTACTGGTGGGAGTATGAATGCTTTTGAGATCACAGGGCTCTAAAAGATGAATGAGGAAGCTAGAAGGAATGTGGGGCTTGCATCTATCATGCTGTGTGGCTTCTCTTCCTGGCTTCAAGCCTTGCATTGCAAAACCTGGCCTGCATTCCTGATGTGGGTTAGGGCCTAAGAAGTCTTGCAGCCCAGTCCGAAGGATGGCTGTGGCTCAGTGGAATCTGATCTGGGAGCAACCCACTCCATAATGCAGTGTTATTCAAACTGTGGGTCGCAACATGATGCCAGGTGGGTCACGGAAAGCTGAGAGCAGCCATTTTGGAAAATGCAGACCTGATTCTTGCTGGATTCCTTTTGTGAGTGTTAACAGTTTGAATTTTCAAGTGTTTCTTTTTTAACTTTATTCTTAGTTCAGTGCTTTTCCATAATATTTTGTCCTAATCTTGCTTTTTGTCAGGGATGTTTCATGGTTGTGCACTTGCTGTTGTCCAAGAATACCAGTTTGCATTCCAGGAGTGTCAATTGTTACGTCACACTGATGGCACTTCCTGCTTGATGATATCACTTTGGGCCATGACATCACTTCCAAGTTAATGACATCACTTCCAGTAGGTCCCCACTTTATACACCACTACTATGGACTGATGGAAGCTCTCACGGCGGTGCTGTAGACGTTTGGCTGACGCTAGCAGCTTGAGTCGGCCGAACGACGGTCGTAGGAGTACACCCTGTATTTCCTCAAGGCAGATCTTTTCTTTCCGTTCTGTTCACCATTTTGCCTCCTGCTTTCTCCTTTCTGTTGGTGTGACATGGCTGGTCACAGCCAATCAGGGATCACGCAGTCGACAGGATGACATCACCGTGCTACGCCACCAACCAGATCTGGTTGCTTGATGACATCACTGAGTAAAAATGAAGCCAATTGAGAGGAAGGGGGAAGGAATGTACATGAATAGCCGAACATTTTCACAAGCTGTTCTGAGAAATGGTCAAGCGAAAGAGCTTGTTTGACACACCTGAACGTGTTTTTTTTTTTTTTTGAAAAAATGATGAGTACCTTCAGCTCACTGTAATGACACCTGACAGACCAAAGTCAGGCTTAAAGGACATTGCACAGTTCACAAAGCACTCTTTCAGGTGCAACTGGTGTGGCAAGGAAGTCAAAAGCTGACTCTGAGGCTAAAATAGGTTATCTACAGGGGCTGGAGAATCTGCGGTGTTCTGCACACTGTTATTTAAAAATCTACTCATATAATTTTCCGCAATTGGAAGGGCTTAAATGCATTTTCCACACTGCCGTTTTCTTCTACAAATAGATCTATCACGGATGGTGTTGGTAAACTTTCTTCCTGGAATGCTTGCCAGCAAACAAAAAGTATGCACTAATGAAACATTATGGTCAGGAAGGAAGATATTAGCTGTATTTTCTATGGCTTACTGTGGCACACCATGGCTCCATTTAGATGACCAACTGTATTCATTTATCTCATTTTATTGTGTTTAAGGGAATCTCTGTGTGACCTCTTGTTGGGTTTAGGGTTACACACCTGCACCCTGTGCTGGCCTGCCACCTCTGTTGTTGTGCCCAGAGTCTAAGGCAGTGGTGAACCCAAACTGTGAACTTTGGCTCTCCAGGGAGCCATGGCAACTAGCCTGGGGACCTGTGGAAACTTCACGGAAACCCATTACCCTATACAATGTATAGGGAGCCACAGCCAATGGTGGTCAAGGGAGGTCAAGGGAGTCATCAGTCGAAAAAATTTGGGAACCACTGGCTTAAAGGAATATAGCTTGGCTGTGTGTTGTGTTTCCTTAGGTTTTTTTCCCCAAACACTTGCTGTTCCGATGTGCACTGGAAAGAAAATGGAATGGTGAAAAAGCAATTAAAGAAGAGGGGAAAAGCAAGTTTTAACAAAAAGTCTGCACTGAAGTTGCAAGCAAATGCTTAATAAAACAGTTCATGCCTCAGCGCCCAAATGTCTAGAAGCATTAAAAGAACATTAAAGGTTAATGCACAGTAGGGGAAAAAAAACCCCTACATTCCCATGATGATGGGAGATCAACGTTTAAATCTTCCAGGAACCGACACAAACAAATTTGGAGAGATGGGTCTCCACATGACGAGAAAAGAGAAGGAAGAAGGAAATCAACCTGGTGAAAGGAAAATAAAATAAAATATTTTTGGTAAATGATGAATTTTAAAATCTAGTCCCATTCAAAACAACCATGTCACCATTCCCTAGTGTCCCTAGAACTATAGACCAGTGGACAGATTCCCATTCAATGAAAGAACCAATATAAAGAATAGGTCTATTCAGCTGCATGAAAAGGCCTGGAGGTTTGCTATTGGATCAAAGTGGTGCCAGCTGTGAATTCTCTCCATGCCAATCTGGCTGCGGTTCTTCACAAGGTCTTGCAATTTACAATAGGAAGAAGACAAAGCAAATCCTCACCCAGCACAATAATAATCTAAATATGTCTTTTATGATTGGACCCAGTGCCAAACCCCTGCACTGGACCCTGCATAATGCTCCTGGCTCACTCTGGGATGATGGCACATTGGGTGCCATTGGCATTGAGGGTCCAGGGTTTGGTTCAATGGCATGGCCCCTTGGCCAATGCCTGAGCTGGCCAACTGCTGATGCCACCTCTAGTTGCATCTATCTAGGTAACTCCTTTTGCACCGCAGCTGAGCTGACCAATGTGGAGCTTGTGTTGTTAGACAGCATGGCTAAAGTTTCAAACTAGAGAAAATAAGTCCATCTTCTTCCAACTGAGGGCTGCATATAGATGTACGCACCATGTACACATGCAAGAGTTTGGCTGTTTTGCATCTCCTCTCTTGACTTGACTCATGATCAAAACCTCCAATGGTCACTAGAGCTCTGGAACAGAAGCCTATGAGAGACAGAGAAGAGGCCTATTGCTAGAAAATCAGGGTAAAGGTTGGTGGTATTGGGGGATGTGGTACTTGGGATGTGGTGGCGCAGTGGGTTAAACCGCTGCTCCTGGGCTTTCCGACCGGAAGGTTGGGAGTTCAAGACTGCGTGACGGAGTGAGCTCCCGTTGCTTGTCCCAGCTCCTGCCAACCTAGCAGTTCAAAAGCACCTAAAAAAATGCAAGTAGATAAATAGGAACCACTTCAATGGGAAGGTAACGGCATTCCGTGCGCTACGGCGTATATTCATGCTGGCCACATGACCACGGAAGCTTGTCCTCGGACAAACGCTGGCTCTACAGGCTTAGAAGCAGAGATAAACACCACCCCCTACAGTCAGTCACAACTAGACCATTCGGTCATGGGGAAACCTTTACCTTTTTACTTGGGAGAGAGAAGGGGTGGCAGCAAAGGTTGCAAGGTGGGAGATCCGGCTATGCCTAGTAGCTCCATCAGCCTCAGAACACTGGAGGTGCCTTCCCGAAACTTCTGGGCGGTGTTCTGATGTCCAGAGAGGCCATGTGCCGCCTCCCCAGGCCTTAGAAACCTTCTCGCATGTGACCAGAGGTGTTTTCAGTCATGTACAGGAGGTGGGTTTGAAACCCGTGGTGGGTCAAATCTGTCGGTTCTGAATCTGTGGAGAAAGAGGACCCACTGTATATGACTAGCTCCGTTTTTGCTTAGTTTAGAGGCGTTCCTACAGGGATGGCAAAGCTCTAAGTTTTGCAAGAAGCCTTACCCTCAGTGGCGGCATTCAGCCGGTTCGCTGGGCGGGACTTACCTTTGACCGGCAGCCCGCCTGTTGCGTAACGACACGTTCCGCCGCTTTCCCGCCCGCCCCGGCGGCGGAACGTGCCGTTATGCAACGGGTGGACTGCCAGTCAAAGGTAAGTCCCGCCCAGCGAACCGGCTGAATGCCGCCGCTGCTTACCCTGTCATGTAAATCCCTCCTCTCCCTTGCTGCTGTAGCCAGTAAGCAATGCCAAGATGTTGCTGTTCCCTGTGAGGATTGGCTAAAACGGTGCAGGAGAGGAGTGATTTCCACTGCAAGGTAAGGCTTCTTGCAAAACTTAGAGCTTTGCCATCCCTGTAGAAACGCCACTGGCTTAGTTTGAAGAGGTTGCTGAAAGCACTCCTATTCCATGAGCCTTTTGAGTTTTGACTGACTTTGAAATGTCTATCAGTCATATTGCAGCATGTTTTTACAGGTTTTTTTTAATTGTCTTCCGTTTCATGACTTTAAAAAATTCCATGTTTTGAGACATTGTTCTGGTATATTATTTGTTAGCCGTCTCTGGATTGTATCTGCAGGAAAGGCAGTAATAAGTCTTTAAAAATCCAGGTCTTCCATACAGCCCCCCCCCCAAAAGAACTTTTGAAGACAGGATACACTTCTGGAATGTGAAGGAATTCGATGCTTTGATCTGTCGAAGGAAAGGATAATATTCATAATTGTTCCATCTATTTTCCCCCCAAATAAAATCATTCAAACAAAAGAGAAACATATGAACCGAATCCCCAGTTAGCTGAAACCTTAGACTACAGTTACACAGGGGGTGAAACAGTGATTGATGCTAAGAACAGACTACTGAAAAGTCAGATAACACTTTAGGAAAAAAAAACCGGCCTTGATGATACATAACAAATATTTTGCGAGTGTTAGAAAACTTCCAATATTTTTATCCTGTGTGTCGGTTTGTCATTCTACTGATGATATCTTCACATCAGACAACAACTAAGAAACAGAAAATAAGCAGTGACATAAATCCATTCTTTTTGCTACACCAGATTGCCTCGATTCCTTTATGAAATATTCAGACCAAAGCAGTCAAACAAATGCATGCAGTCAGAAATTTGAGGGAAGAACATTATAATTTATGAAGATATAAAGAAAGAGAATGTTCAAGTCAACGTTTCATACTATACCAGAAGGCTTTCTAAAAAGAGAAAGTGGGGTAGGGTAGGGAGAACAAAAATGAAAAATAATGTACATATGATGCAAATTTGATTGCTCCGGTGTCGTTGTTGAAAATCCAGCAGTTTAGGTCAAGGGATGAGGGACTTAATAGAGACACCTGGGTTCTGTTGTATGTGTGTACACCTGTGTAGATTCTGGTGTCCTGGAAACACAATGAAAAGCTTTTAAAAGGACTAAAAGAGCAGGATTATCTTCTAACTCCAAGATCCAGAAATAAGGGTGATCTGATAGGATGCTGGAAAGGGGGAGGGCTGTGCGGTTGTTTTGCTTGTGTCAAGGTTGTTTGTAGGCTTTCCCCCCTTTCTGGTTCATTTTGCTATTGGAAAATGGCTGTGAAATAAACCAACTTATTGCTGCATTCTCAGGAAAGCAGCAGGATCTGGCATCACGATGAAGCACTTCTGGCCATGACATCACCTCTGGTGGGTCCCGGACAGATTGTTGTTCTAAAGAATGGGTCCTGGTGCTAAAACGTTTGAGAATGACTGGGGTAGAGAATGCTGACTTAAGAAGGATAATTAGTCCAACTCAATATAAGAGTCTTTCCTAGAATCCTCTCCAACCAAGAGTGTGTCTTGCCAGGCAATCCGAACCTTTCATTGGTGGTCAAATGTATAAAGAAGCCAAAGTTGAAGGAGGCAACACCCCCAAAGCGAAGGAAGATAACGAACAGGTGCAGGCATTAGATTTTATTAAGACTCAAATTGCAGGCCTTGGTACATTATGAGCGTTAATAGTCCTCCGCCAAGGGGATATTCACTCAGAGTATTTCTTTTGGTCTGGCGGGAATTGCTGACAATCTGAATTGCAGAAAGAGAGCAGGAGAAAGCAGATTCTTTGAATGAACGTTCCCCTGGTGAAGAGCTCGATGACACTTCATATGACACACAGATTCCAGCTGTGATCCAGGTGTGTAATTGAAAAGCACCTCCCTCCCCCTCCTCCCTTCTACTCTACATGTTGTGTCACATGCGCATTGGCTGCCCTGCATAGAAATGGGGGTTAATGATTGGCTCAGTCATTCCCAGGAAAGGCTCCGCAAAGGATGCGATTGTGCATGTAGAACTAATAGATGATGTTGTACGTGGAGTGAAGGACACGCACTGTATACCATTCCTCTATTGGAAAATTTCTTATTGGTGATGGGGGAAAGCAGAGTAGGGTAAGCAGTGGATTCCCCCTTAGGGCATCACCTCACGGGAACCTCCCTCACCCAGGCTGACTGCTATTAACAAAAGACACATGAGGCAGAGGCTTGGTAAAGATGCAAAAAGAAAGGTATACTCACAGTTCCATCCAGTGCATGTCTACAGCGTCTGATTAGGATCAGAGGTACAACTAACACTTAGAAGGCAATGCCCTTCAGCTGCATCTCCGTGCATGGAGGTGTGCTTAAGATGGCAGGGGCGCACCAGAGCCCTGGTCTGCACATCTTATCAGGTCAGTGGTTAGAAGACAAAGGGGACGTGCTCAGAGGAGAAGGGAAGGAAATAGGTTTAAGGCCACACCCCCACAGGAATCACAGAGAGGACAGGTAAGAAGGGTCTAGGTCACAGGACATCACATTTTCCCCTTTTGGACATTAGACTGCCCCCTCTAGACTGCAGACGGAGTTGCGCCTTCTCCAACATCCTCCACTATGTGAGCTAAAGCATCGCCCCAATGAATGTATGAGTCAGGTATCAGGGTGCAGGAGGGCAAAATGGGGCTCCCAATGGACCTAGTCTTGCCTGTGCCACCACTACATGTCCAGCAGGCTGACCCCTATGCCACAGTTCCAGCTCTAGGTCTAGGTCCCAGGTTCAATCCTGAGCGTCTCCAGGTAGGACTGGGAAAGACCCCCTGTCTACTGCCCTGGAGAAATGACGATTGATGATGAAATGAGAAAATAATTGATGATGAAATGAGAACTGATGGAGATGGATGCCAGTCAATCTGGACCAATAGTCCAATCCAATAGAAGGTGCCATTAAAGTTTTGGACCATGCACTACATTTGGCCCACTTGGATGGGCAATCAGATTTCCTGGGTGCTGGCAACCCCCCCCCCCAGCTTGAAACCTGGCCTTCACAGAGACTTGAAAGTGACCCAAATGGTTTCCCTAACAGTAGTGACAATTGAGAAAGTCAGATGTTTTTTTTTTGGAAAACGTATGCAGTGAGGGATCAAATTATGTTCTGGGTATACGTTACGCAGAAGGTAACATGAAGGCAATTAGCTGTGCTGAACCAAACTGAAGGAAGTGATGAGATGCCCAGATGGGCATTCTGCATTGACCTACTTAAAATGATACATTCACAGAAAATGATACCGTGACTGTATTTCTGCATCAACAGCATCTCTTCTCATTCAGGTAGGAAGGTTGCACTGCCATCCTGCTCAATGCATTTTTGGACCAAAAAAAAAAAAAAATCCTTCCCTGGTGCATGGATGTCAATAGAGATCCACAAGGGATACTTATGACTCATAGTGAGTGTGTCAGTCTGTCTAGTACTGCTATACATTGCCAGACTTCTATTTATGACAGGCTGTTATAATTCTAAAGCACATGGGACCACAAGGAATATTTTTAAGATTCACATGCCAACCAACATGACAGAAGCAGCAAACTTTTTGATTTGGCAAAAGCGCTACACATCTCTTGTCGGCATTTTTCCAGAGGTTGTCCTGGAGGAAAGAAGACTCCTTTTTAGAACTGGCATTCAAGCAAACATTTTTTAACATGATAGAGGGGGAAAATGGCTGAATGACACAATCCACTTCTTGGCCTAAGGGAGCAATCCTAACTTGGAGTTAGGCCAGCAAAGTTTGGCCAGCACAAGGGACACCATAACGTATGTTTGGACCACTCTCGGAGTCAGAGAGGCCAGCACACAGACATGCGCCATCCTCCCTGATTCTGAGAGTGGTCCAAACATGCTTTACAGTACAGTGGCCCTTGTGCCGGACAAACATTGCCAGCCTAACTGTGCCAGCCAACTCCAGGTTAGGATTGCACCCTGAGGTTGCATGCCAATGTGTACTTTCCTGGAAGGAAGCCCCATTGAACCTAATGGGTTCATTTCTGAGTAGACATGCTTAGGTTGCACTGTAAGATGCATTCATTTCAGCAAAACTGGCTTTGGAGTGTGTTTGGATTGGGTTAGCCTCCTATAGCGAGCTGGAATGGTTCGATTCAAATTCAACACATTCCCTTGGTATTTGTGTATAAACTGAAGGGTATGACCTGCAGGCTTCTTAAACCAAAATTCTTGGAAGATCAGCACTGTTTGTACGGACTGTACTATTGGTGGAGATCTGATGGACAGAACACAACACCGGTGCAACTGTGTGTTGAGTGTGCAATGTGGGTGCATAGAGAGAAACTGCAGAAACACAGTAAGTCAATCCATTGATTTGACCGTAACTCAAGGAAGGTCAATTGGTTGCGATTGCCTAGGATATATGCTGGATTAAACATTATGGATGCTTTGGAGAGAGGCCATAGCTCAGTTGCAGAGCACGTGCTGTATTTATTAAGTGTTTATCGGGAGGCACTCAAGACTGCTGTTTGAACCATCTATACCATTGGACACCATCACATCTTGCGATGATGACAGCGCAATCTACCCATCCTGAGCTGGCATTCATGTTGCAAATGTGCTGTAGCACAAAAGCATTTTTGTGGCTACTCAGAAGGAAGCTGAGCCGGCACATGGATGTGCACTGGCTCAGCAGCATCGGACCCGCGCTCAGAGCAGGTAGGTAGCAGGTAGGTTTGGGCCAGTCTGGGCAGGCTGATGCATGGGGAGGGAGAGGGTGGTGGGAGGTGGAAGAGGGTGGAGGGAGGCTGGGGAAAGTGGTCCAGGAGGTGAATCAGGCCAGGGAGGGGGGGTAGGACCAGCTTGGGTGACCCAGGCTGGATCCTAACCCATGGCCCTGG
>JAJKFI010038142.1:0-16527 GCA_029204185.1 Lerista edwardsae
CTCTCTCTCTCTCTCTCTCTCTCTCTCTCTCTCTCTCTCTCTCTCTCAATCTCAATCTCAATCTCAATCTCAATCTCAATCTCAATCTCTCTGTCTCCCAGAACACCACCCCCAGTCAGGAAGTAAATGTGTTGACGAGAGTGACATTATCACCATTACTTCCCGGTTGGGGGGGGGGGCAGAAGAGCGGCCGATTAGGAGGGTGACCCCAGGGCGTCCAGACCCCTGGATTGCCACTGTTATAGGATTGTAGTCCTGCTGGGAAGCTCCTAGTGGTTCAGATGAAAGCTTTTTCTTATGCAAATAGCACACGTGGGGCTCCCAATCCAGACTGGGATTGGTCTGCTACAAGTGCAGGATTTAAATCCCCCTGTCCATGGTCCTGATCTGAAGACGTTTTCCCTCCCCCCTCCCCAATGCTTCTTACTCAAACATACCAGAGTTAACAGGGTGACTGCCATGTCTACCGTCATTTGGCGCTCAGTGAACCCAGTTCAAAATATTTAATTTGAGGAGATGTCCCAGCCAGCTCACATGTCCGTCTCCAGTTCTCCTTTGCAAGACGGACTCAGATTTGAAAAGCCAACCTTATACTGTTTGCATAACAACGGTTGTAATTGAAAAACAACAACACGCATCCTATCCAAAGATGCTGAGGACAGCACAACGTGAGTTTCCCACTGAATTTCAATTCCGGGATCCTTGGCCCCAACGCTGAGATGTCGGCAAATGTGTCATCGGGGATTTGATCCAGATACGTTTATCTGATGTTGCTGCTTGTCGTGAACTGGCAAGCGAGACAGCTTGCAAGTTGTAACTCATCCCCGGCGTCAAGAAAGGAAGGGCTCTCTTGTTGCTCAGGATCAGGAAAAAGGGAATTAATTGGGTCGATGTAATACAAAACAACAACCAGCACATGTCAGCAGTTTAAAGAGCCATGTAGGAGGCACATGAATCTGAAACAACAGGGATTTTCTGCTTCTGACATCTGTGTCAAACATGAGCATGTCTGTAACACCAGTGGCAATGGCTTTCTGCAGCCACATTGACCAAAAGTTTCAGTAAACTCAATTCAATTGGGCTTCAGTCCTACACGCACATATCAAGAATAGGACCAAGTAGACATACGGGAACTTACTAAGCATGTAGAGCAGTAGATTCTCAAACTTTTTAGTACCAGGACCCACTTTTTAGAATGACGATCTGCCTGGAACACACCAGAAGTGATGTCATGGCCAGAAGTGCAGTCATTGTGATGCCAGATCCTGCAGCTTTCCCGAGAAGGCAGCAATAAGTTGGGTTATTTCTCAGCCATTTTCCATTAGCAAAGTGAATCAGAAAGAAAAAAAAGCCTTTTCCAACCTGGACACAAAAAACCAAGCACACGGCTACCTGAAATTTCATGACCTGCCTGGAATTTGCTTTGCCACCCACCTGAAATTTCCTCGTGACCCACTGGTGGGTCCTGACCCACAGTGTGGAAACCACTGATGCAGAGGATTATGCTGGAATGGATTTTATTATTTTTCGCTTATTTTTTGCTGCCGTCTTTACCACTTGCGCTGGGGCACAGCACCAACTGGCATGACCTCAGGGCAGGTGGGTACCTATTCTTGGGGGTGCCATAAATTTACTTCACAGCATGTTTACGACGCCCAGAACAGGCAATTAGCACATATTGCCAGCAATATGGCCCACAGTATTGGGTCCTTAATCTTTGACATCTCCAGGAAATGCTAGGAAACAGCCTTGTCTGAAATGACTGGACAATGACTGCCAACCAGTGTAAATACTGTAAGGTAAAGGTTTCCCCACGACTGAATGGTCTAGTTGTGACCGACTGTAGGAGGCGGTGCTCCCCTCCGTTTCTAAGCCGAAGAGCCAGTGTTTGTCCAAGGACAAGCTTCTGTGGTCATGTGGCTGGCGTGTCTATTCGCCATAGCACACAGAACGCTGTTACCTTCCCACCGAAGTGGTACCTATTTATCTACTCGCATTTTTACGTGCTTTCAAACTGCTAGGTTGGCAGTTCGAGACCACGCGATGGAGTGAGCTCCCGTCGCTTGTCTCAGCTCCTGCCAACCTTCCAGTCAACAAAGTCAGCTCAGCGGTTTAACCTGCAGCATCACCAAATCCCTTTGTAAATACTGTAGTGCTAAGCGAAGTGATGCAACGTTCTGACTCATCATACTTCTGACACTTATTCTGGGAATATGTTTGGAGCTCCTGCAAGTCCAGTGCTAAAGTCTTGGATGTTTTAGCCTATTTCATTGCACAGAGGTCAAAAGCGGCCGGTGTCCTTCCCTCTGTCCCCCTCCTGTGCCTCAATCCTATTACTTCTCGTTTTCCTTTTTCTCCAACAAGTCAGGGGTGAAAAGTGGTCTAAAGGCCCCATCAGTACATCCATGATTTAACAATATATTTCAGTGGATATAACCAGTAAAGCTTTCAGCTGTCATAAGGCTTAATCCCGAAGCATTCTGAAACAAGATAAAAGCTTAAGTATTTCCTCACCTCACGCTCGCACCTCTCGATATGTGTGTGCTGACCTTTTCTATTGCTTAAACCAAAGTGCGCAGGGAAAATTCCTCTGCAATTTTGTGATACAAGAGGCTTAGTTTGACTCATCCTTCAAAGTGCATTTAGTGGGCTGTTTTTTTCCCCTTCCTTCTACAAGGCCCAAGTGGCTTGTGTGCATGTATTATTTATCACTAAACAAAGTGGTGTTTAATAATAATATATATTTTAAAAAACCTACACACAACTCCTTGGTTTGGAAAAGGTAGGCTGAATTCATTTCATAGATTAAGTGCTCAATCCTAACCTGCAGTTAGGCCGGCACAGTTAGGTCAGCCAAGCTTGTCTGGCACAAGGGACACTGTAACATTATGTTTGGACCACTCTCAGAGTCAGAGGCCAGCAAACAGATGTGCGCCATCCTCCCTGACTCCGAGATGGTCTTTATGGTGGCCCTTATGCCGGCCAAACTTTGCTGGCCTAACTGTGCCAACCTAACTCCAGGTTAGGATTGTGCCCTTAGGCTGCAATCCTATACACATTTACCTTGGAGTAAGTCCCATTGAATAAAATGGGGTTTTGTCTGAGTAAACATGCATATGCTTGCACTGTCTTACTGGATGGGCAGCTTTTTGGCAGACCCGTTCCAGGCTTGCTTGGCCCTGGGGCAAAGCTGTCTGCCAGGCCTCACAATGGCACTTGGGGGGATGACCCACAATGCTGGCTGGATGCCTGGGATGATCCCTGTTCTGATAAACCTACTGGGCCCTAGTGGGCAGCCAACAAGTCCTCCTCTAGTGGCACTAGCTCCTTGAGACCTGGTTCCCCTTGACTCTATGTCAGAGAGGTGGGGCATGGGCAATCTAAGATGGTACTGCCTTTGATGGAGAAAGGTTTCTTCCTGTTGCCATTGCTGCTTGCATCCAGTGGGAATGCTCCATGTTGGCAAAGACCAGCATCAGCAATGGACACTCCTCCTTTAGCGTAGGGTCAGGGCTGGGTCAAGACAATATACATCAGTGGTTCTCAAACTTTTTAGCACCAGGACCTACTCTTTAGAAAGACAGTCTGTCCGGGTCGTACTAGAAGTGAGGGCATGTCTGGAAGTGCCATCATTGCAACACCAAAGCCTGCTGCTTTCCAGAGAACACAGCCATAAGTTTGGAAAGTTGAATAGGATTGGGCCCTAAGCCAGTGTCCCAATGACTGAAACTCATTGTTCTGTTTACCGAAAAGATTGAATCACTAGATTCTTCCAAGAAGCAATGAATTCATTACTGCCAGTGGGTTAGGTCCCTGCATTTTCTGAAGCCCTCCAGAGACAGGGAAATTACTCTGGTTTCCTAACAACAAGCTCTCCACTGAGTAAGCTGTTAATGGAGAAGCATTGGGGAAATAATAAGCAAATGAGTTAGAAAGGAATAGCAAGGAAACTAGGCTTTTAGTCGAAAGCCACAAGGAACTCAGTGCCATTGACCCTTGCTAGTAATTCATGTGTCTACTCTTTGCATTTAAGCCCAACACATCTCTTTCTTTGATCAGCCATCTTGAAAGAAAAGGATGTAAAGCCAGTCTAACCACTGCACCACACTGTCTACTCCAGTGATGGAGAACCTTTTGGGTTTGCCGTGTCAAAAATGCTTACTGGACTCTGTTGGTGTGCCACTCCCCACCTCCAACAAAAGAGATACAATTATTTACATATTTGTTTACTTAAAAAAATTCAGTCCAATCATGCGTGGGGCTATTCATTACATTAAAAAATCAAATCATTTGAAAATCATTACAAAGAATCCTCAGTTGTTTTCGAGTGTTGGAGATATATATACCCGGGTGTTTATATGTCCCATCCCTGACCCCCCCACTCACATGTGTGCCCGGGTGTTTATATGTCCCATCCCTGCTGCTGTACTGTTTCTGTTGCTCTAGATGTAGCAGCTCTGTGACGTAGCGTTGCAAGTCGTGTTTTTTTTCCCCTCAGGTGTTTCCTGTGTACGCTGTTGTTTCATCTTTGTAGCCTTTGGTTGCACCTGCCCAATTGCCTTACATTACACAGTGAAAGTAAACTTTCAGAGAGAGAGCAACAGCCACAGCACCTTGTGCCAACTGTCCACTGCCAAGCAGGGACCGCCCACATGTCCACAGAACACATTTCCCTGGCCCTGTATAAGATTCCTTGCGGGAAACCTATTTGCTGCTGTTTGTCTTCAACTGTAAAGAGTTCAGTTGCTGCCTGAAGTTTCCGCATGGCATTTGCATGTACTTTGCATCTCATCATGACATCATCAGAGCCTCGGAATGCTGCGGCTCAGCCCATAGCCACCCATAGAGAACCACAAATTCGCTTGTACCCGTGCCCGTGGGGGCGCGATCCATTCCAAAACCGCACAGCGACAGTCTCAGGGGGCCAAGGCACCCGCGTGCCGAGTTTGGCGCGAATCGGTCCAGGCGTTGCGGAGCCTATGTGGAACATACATACATACATACATACATACATACATACATACATACATACATACATACATACATACATATGCTCTTCTTTATATATATCTCACCCAAAATATCGTGGCATGTCACCTTTGACATGCGTGTCATAGGTTTGCCATCACTGGTCTACTCCAATGACACTGGGAAGGGGAGCAGGTGCAGCAATTCCAGAAGCTGCTGCGCATGTAAATGCATGTGCTCTGTGCAGGGCCAATGACTATGACATCGGATCTGACTGGGCCACGGCCATCCATAGAGGTGGGCCACAAGTCCTTTTGCATCGTCATTGCCCATATCATATACCACAGGGCAGTGTTTGCAACGCAAGGTTTGAAGCCAAGACGAGCCCCAAGATACAATTTGATGCAAACGCTGTAGTCCTTTCCACCTCCTCGTTCTTCTTTAGGAGCACAGTGATCTGAAAAGCCTTCACACTTCCGCCAATAAAAAGTGCCACCTCCTCTACTTTCTCTCTCCCAGGTTTCCAAGGTCTTTCTTCCTTCAGACAGCCATCACTATTGAGCGAGAAAGTTGTTATTTTTCCATTCTACCCTGAGAAATTCTCTCTAGAACTTGTAAAAACGTGGAGTTGGGTCAACGGATGCATCTCCTTAATCCAGCCTGTATGTACGGAAGGGAATGCCGAGCCCCAGCACATAGATGGAGGCTCGTGATTGGCTGGCTCCCCTGCCATGCGAGCCAGATGTGGCTCTATTGGGCCTCCTGGCCATGGGGGCGGCACAGGAGCTCACCTGTGAAAGGTGAGATCTCCTTGGGGGTCATTCTGCTTCCTGATTCAAGCAGAGAAGGATCCCCGCCCACCCTCCCTTCTGCAGTCCAAGTGCGGCTGGTCGCCATATTTGGGGCCGGGTAGGAATTTTTCTGCTTGCCGGATTGGCTTGGGGCAGGTAGTTTTTTCGCGTACCCTGGACTGTGTTGGGTAGGTGTGAGGATGTCGCACGTGCACAGGCGGCAACCTTGGTCGCTTTATTGCAGGTTGGCAAGGGCATAAAGGCTGGAAGGAGGCTTTTGGTGTGCATTCGGAAGTCAGCTAAGGCACAGAGTGACCCTGCGGTAGGCCCACAGTTGCTGACCGGCGCGTGGGGCTGGCAGGGAATCTCCTAACCTCAAGCCTTTGCCCGCCCCAGATGCTTGCCGGCCGGGGCGGGCGCATGGGTAGCTGCTTCCGCCCCAGCTGGGGTTGGACATAGAAGGGCTACGCCCATGGGGCCGGCCTGGAGTCAGAATGTTTCGCCCGCCAAAAGGGGGGGCTGGTAGCGCGTGCCCCCCCACCTTCAGTTAAGGCCGCGCCCCTTTGCCTATTGCAGTTAATGGCTGCTGGTCCCCAGCTCCGTTCTGTTGTATTATTTTACAATAAAGTGGCCCATTCATCCATACACATCTGTCTCTCGTGGCTTTATTGGGGATGCACAGCTAATGAAAGTGTGGCTGGCTCACTTGTGATGTGCCTTGAAGGCTGCAGCATTTGAATATGGTCAATATACATATAGCACAATGTATGCCAACATTGATGATGTGGTTGGTTATGAGACGGACAGCCCCCACCTTCCCCAGGAAACTGCTGAATTTTATTATCCTGATGAGGTTAGAATTAGACCCAACCTGGACCCGAAACTCAATAGAATCTCCACTACACTGGGTCTGGCAGGTTTTGGGAGATTTTAGAGCTGCAGATTCCATCATTCAACCCAAATATTTTGGTGGAATCCAAGCCACACAAAATTAAATTCAGGTCAAACTAAGTGGAAACTTGCCATTCTACCCACTGCCTAATAAAACTACCAACAGGGAAGACCCCAGTTCTCAGAGCCATCCAATCTCTCTTTCTCCATACACTTAATTGCACTTTTCAAACAACAAATGGAAGTTTATATTCAGCACTGTGATGGGAATTAGACGACGCGACTGGCTGTCAGTTTTAATTTTTTAAGTGACTGGTGTTTTTCCATAAACATCTGCTCGGAAATTGATTGATTCTTGGAACAGATTGTAGGACGCATGTCCTCTTTCCTTTCCAAGTTTGTGTTTGAGATCAACAATTCTTTACAACTTTCTGAAACTTACAGAAGTGCAGACAAAAGGAACGTCTTTGGCTCATCTCAATTTGGGAGGCACGGCCAGGGCGAACCTCAAGGTCGGTCGACTCAAGCGGAAGCTGGACTGCTCGAGAGGTGGGAAGGCAGCAGACAGGATCTGCCTGAGATTAAAAGTACAGGCATCCCCCGGTATCTGCAGATCTGGTCCCCCATGCCATCTTGAGCTTCTGCATTGATAACCTTCACTAACAACAACAACAACAACAACAACAACAACAACAACAACAACAACAATAATAATAATAATAATAAATAATGCAAGTATTTATATACCGCCTTTCTTTGGCCATGAGATTGCTCCTCTAGCTTTAATTCAAGGCGGTTTACATAGGCAGGCTTTATTTCTCTAAACCCACAAGGGTTTTTTACAAATTACAAAGAAGTTATATCTTTCAAAAACTACAACAACATACAGATGGAACTTTCGTGGTTTAGTCCTTCTTTCTGGCCACACACTTGCCTTCCTGCTGGCTGATAAACGGCTTCTCTGCTCCCACCAAAGAAACAGCTGGCCCAGCACAACTCCTCTCTCACAGGCAGCTGGAGACAGCTCAGCTCTTATCAGTCGCAATTCTCAAGGCCTGCCGCTCACGGAAGCTTCTGGTGATCTCGAACGGGCGACCTTCGGATCTTATATTCAGGCAAACGGAGGCTTTAACCCTCTCGACTAAACCTCCTGCCCTTATATTGTTTATAGTCTCACAAAGGAATTGTGTACTTGCTAGCATCTCTAAACTGACACTGTAAGCAGAAAGCTTATAGCAAGACAAGCAGGCAGGCAGCCTGAAACTTGAGGGAACAACTCAGTGAATGTTAACAGGAAACAGGAAGCATATTTGCTGAGTTGTCCCCTCATTTGGAAAACATCTTTATGGCCGTCTCTTGTATTCTTTTCCTGAGGAAAAGCTCAGGAAAATCAGGAAAATTACACTTTCCCTGGGACACACCAGATGCAAATGCATCCCGCAGAGGAAGATCACTACAGCCCTGTGCTGTAGTAACTCTGCCTCTTCTCCATCTTCTGGCACTCCTGTAAAACATCTAGGATGCTGTTTCCCAAAATGTGTGCCATGGTGCCAGAGGGTGTGGTGTCGCCTCTTTTTCCTGGCTCACTAGGTCAAGATCACACAAGAGCTCACAAGATCTCATGTGGTCGGGTGAGCTTTTGTGTGATTGTCAGGGTTGTCAGGGAACCAGTACAGATTTGAGCCCTTATACTTCTGGACTGTGGCAGTTCTTTGGATTGCGATCTAACACCCTCACCGCTGAGCAGTCAGTCAGCTGCATCTGAACTGCCTTCAAGGAGGCAGAAGCTTTTTGCAGAGAGACATCAGGATTCCATCTCCTCTCTGTCTGAGAGCCGTTTCTTTGTCACGTTTGTTCAAACTCCAAATACGTCCATCACATTACAAGTGGCGAATAGAAGAGGAGCAGGAAGGAGGAAACAGCCCGCAGCCCTCAACGGTCGTCCTGAATGCTACTCATGCAGCTGGTGGATAACCCCGTTTATTTATCTTCTTAAATCCATATGTCAGTTCACCGCAGGGATGTTGGGGAATGTTAAACTCCTCCTGTTAATGGATTATGAATGCGGCCCTGATTGCTTGGAGCTCATTAGGGCTGCAAGAGGGCTGTAAATTGGAGTGCTCGGCGAAGCAGCCACCTTTCCCAAGTGGCAAACACCGTTGAAGCACCTTGCAGGGAATACTGATAAATGCAACAGGGAGCTGCATGCCTGCTTTTTGCAATTCCAGGGTTGCATCCCAAAGGGGTCTGATTGGGGTGAGAATTGCAGCACAATCCTAACCTGGAGTGAGGCTGGCACAGTTAGGCCAGCAAAGTTTGGCTGGCACAAGGGCCACCGCAAAGCGTGTTTGGACCACTCTTGGAGTCAGAGAGGCTGGCACACAGACGTGTGGCCCTTGGCCTAACTGTGCCAGCCTCACTCCAGGTTAGGATTGCGCCCAAAGCCTCCATCTGTGCGTGTGGAAGGAGGCTACCTTGCACAGGGAGTCACTACAGGGCTCTACCACATTCCCACTAGGCTCCTAATAATAATAATAATAATAATAATAATAATAATAATAATAATAGTAGTAGTAGTAGTAGTAGTAGTAGTAGTAGTAGTAGTAGTAGTAGTATTTATACACCGCCTTTCTTTGGTCATTAGCTTGCTCCTCTGACTTTAATTCAAGGCGGTTTACATAGGCAGGCTTTATTTCTCTAAATAAAACCCGCAAGGGGTTTTTACAAATTACAAAGAAGTTCTATCTTTCAAGAACTACAACATACAGATGGAACTTTCGTGGTCTAGTCCTTCTTTCTGGCCGCACAATTGCCCTCCTGCTGGCTGATAGATGGTTTCTCTGCTCCCACCAAAGAAACAGCTGGCCCAGCACAACTCCTCTCTCACAGGCAGCTGGAGACAGCTCAGCTCTTATCAGTCGCAATTCTCAAGGCCTGCCGCTCACGGAAGCTTCCGGTGATCTCGAACGGGCGACCTTCGGATCTTATATTCAGGCAAACGGAGGCTTTAACCCTCTCGACTAAACCTCCTGCCCACATTCCCACTAGGCGCCACCACTTTAGTGCTGGTTACACTCTAGTCCTGTGACCTCACCAGACTCCACTCTGAAATCCCAGGTTTCTGGAGGCATCCTACCTAGGTGCTTGCGTTTCTTGAATTGGGGCTTCCAGCAGCCAATCACTTGTGCCTTACCGCATGCACCATCACGGCTATAGCCCCAAATGGCTCTGGATTGGGTGTCTGTGCTTTAGAAGCAATTCACAATGCAAGTTTAAGCAGGACTTTCTACCAGGTAGTGGTTAGGATCCCAAAGTTAGGCTCAAGCCTTTTTTGAGATGGACAAATGAAAAATGGCAACTGGAAGGTAACAAATTTGTGACTATACTTTGGACATTGAATTGGGAGGGGGAGCATGTTTTGTTTTCCTTTGTGCCATCATACCATAGTGACTATATTTTGTAATATGCCGTTCTTCTGTGGCATAATAGAGTCCCAAATGGTTATGTAATTACTTTTGTGAATGTAATCCTGTGGGGTATTATTCTAATTATAGCCCGCAATCCGTCTTAAAAGCTTTCAGAGAAATAATTTGTGTAATGAAATAAAGGTTTCCAGCTGCAGGTCTGTACATAACAGATACAGCTTCCCAATCTACTCAAAGTTTTGGGTCCATATGCCAATGTCCATGTGTCTGAAGATGTAACTTGTATAGGTCCCAGCCTGGATCCCAGATATTTGAGTCTATTTGTAACCTTCGGTAATATTGCACCACACTGTGTCTTTAATACTTCCACAAAGACTGGTTCTGATACAAGAGAGCACATGTGGAGCAATGGTGGCTGCAAGAATTTAGCCCATTATAAGAAGCTAGAATTCCACCAATTGGCGGTTTGGTGACCGAGGCCCTATAAAAGAACCTGGAATCCCATTGATTCACTGTTTGGTAGAGAAAGGTGAGGGTTTCATTCAGTTTCCTGCTCCTCTTCCCAAAGATCAGTGGGGTTTCAGCTTTTTGAGAAGGGATTGATGGGTACAAATCCCTCCTCTCCCTAAGAATACTTGCATATAAACCTCCAGTTGTGGGAGGATTGCCCACCATCCAGGAAAGGCCTGGAATTTCCAGGACTCATCATTGATCTCCAGGTGACAACTGAAAGTGGTCCAAATTTTAACAGGGTCTCCACTGGAATGTCCAATATTTCATTGTGTTGTCAAAAAAAAACACCCAGGAAAAACTTTGTTAAGTTGGTGACCTGGTGTAGCATCTGGCTGGATCTGAGCGAAGGTACTTGTAAATAAGATGTGTAGACTCAACATGTGGAAATGAAGGTATTTTTAAAAGTAGTTTTTAAAAAGAACAGTGCAGTACAATCCATGCTGACACTGTGCTGGCCTCTGAGAGTGCAAACCTAACCTAGAGTTAGGCTGGCACAGTTAGGCCAGAGAAGTTTGGCTGGCACAAGGGCCACCGTAAAGTATGTTTGGAGTCAGAGAGACCAGCACACAGACCTGCCCCATCCTCCCTGACTCTGAGAGTGGTCCAAACACCCCTTAAGATAGCCCTTGTGCCAGCCAAACTTTGCTAACCTAACTGTGCCGGCCTAACTCCAGGTTAGGTTTGTGTCCTGAGTGTCGTAAACTTGCTGCAACGCACATTTGTGGATGGTGGTGGTGAGGCCCGCACCTGCTCCCAAAGGTCAGAACCTGTGTCAGGGAGGGTGTGTTTGTGCTGAGGCTGGCTGGCATGACAGATGGGAGACGGTGCGGGAGGGTGGAACAGAGCCAGGGAGGGGCATTTTTGGGTGGGGGAGGGCATATTGGGCCTGGGGGAGAGGTGAGACCAGTTATGGCAGCCCACGACAAATCCTAACCCCCATTCCTGGCCCAAATCAGCTTTACATGGACTGCTCAGACCTGTAAAAGTGCTGGTGCAGATCCAAGTAGCCCTATAAGGATGGGTAGAGCTCAACACAGGCAGTGGTGTTTCTACAGGGATGGCAAAGCTCTAAGTTTTGCAAGAAGCCTTACCTTGCAGTGGAAATCACTCCTCTCCTGCACCGTTTTAGCCAATCCTCACAGGGAACAGCAACATCTTGGCGTTGCTTACTGGCTACAGCAGCAAGGGAGAGGAGGGATTTACATGACAGTGTAAGGCTTCTTGCAAAACTTAGAGCTTTGCCATCCCTGTAGAAATGCCTCTGAACACAGGATAAGGGGAAAAAGATGCCTGGCCTCCAGCAGGCACCTACTTTGTGGCTTGCCTGTTGCAGCCGAAGTTAAGATTATGCCCTAAACTAGTTTGAAGTAACGTGGTAAAAATAGCCCCAGAGGATTATTAATCCATTCCCAAGACACTGTGTGATCCTCTATGGGGAATCCCAGAGCTATTCCATCCAATCCATTTTTACTGGAATGCGTATATGTGTTGCCTCAGTCTGTTGTTTTTCAGTTGCTAAGTCATGTCCGACTCTTTGCGACCCCCTGGACCACAGCACGCCAGGCCTCCCCGTCCTCCACTAGCTTCCGGAGTTCACCCAATTTCATGTTCATTGCTTCGGTGACACTGTTTAACCATCTCTGCCACCCCCTTCTCCTTTTTGCCTTCCATCTTTCCCAGCATGAGGGTCTTTTCTAAAGAGTCCTCTCTTCTCATGAGGTGGCCAAAGGATTTGAGCTTCAGCTTCAGGGTTTGTCCTTCCAGGGAGCAACCAGGCTTGACTTCCTGCAGGATTGACCGATTGGATCTCCTTGCAGTCCAGGGGACTCTCAAGAGTCTTCTCCAGCACCATAATTGAAAAGCATCTATTCTTCGGCGCTCTGCCTTCCTTATGATCCAGCTCTTGCAGCCATACAGTACTATTGGGAATTCCATAGCTCCCAGTAGTAATATATGGTTGCGAGAGCTGGACCATAAGGAAGGTGGAGCACCTCAATCTACCCTCCTCCAAAGATACATTTCGGAAGTGAGTGTTCAGGTATAATATAGTGGCATTTGTTTTAGAATTCCAACATTGGGTGTCCCCCCCCCCCCAAAAAAAATACACCTTGACCCTTTTGTGCTCACCACTAAGTTTTTTTCTAGTGCTACCACAAACTACACATAAAATGCATCTGAACTTAATTCTAGGGTTTTGGACATGTCCACCACATGTGTATGTAATTGCTAGTACCTTGGTCCTGTTTTGTTTCAAAAGACTCATTTGGAAATTTTCTAGCACTTCAAAGTTCCCCAACGTTCACACACCACAACAGACCCCAAATGCCTTGATGGGAAACATTGTCTTCAAAGGTGATTTGGAAGCATTGTAAAAAAGTTTGCAGGCTGCACTCTTCAAAGGCTTTTGGAAATGGATTGTTACCCGTCCATGAATCAACAATTTGAAAGTGGGATATTATTGCTAACCAACACAATCACAGCTGGCCAAATACAAATAATAGCAGACCCACTGTTTGCTTTCCGGCATGCTACATCTGAATATGCTGTGTGCACACGCCTTGGTGATTCTCATTATCTTCCATATGAGCATCGTGGTTTAGGAATCAACATCGCGGCGCTTCCTTCCTATAGAAGCGACAGCTTGCAGTTGCTGACAAATAATGTGACACAGTGAGCAAAATTACATACTACAATCTTTCTGAGTGAGAAAATAATGCCTGTCTCAGCGGGCACACAATGTGCGCACAATGCTGGATGAATGTATTAAGACAATAGCTTTGTCCAGGCAGGATTGTTCAGAGTTTGGGTTTAGTGATGTTCTTTTCCAAGATGAAACAAGTAAGACACATTTTTCTATGCTCTGAGTGCTACCTTTTTTGGGGGTGGGGTGGGGGAGTAACTCTCCTGTGTGACCAGGTCTGGATCTTATAATTCCATGTTGATATATCTTGTAATTACAATTACAGACCTGAAAAACTAAGGGTCAGATTTTTTTTCCAAAATTTTTGGTGGCTTTAAATGAATTTGGAGTGCTGATTTCGAAAATGGCATCAGTTTTGCCCTATCACATCTAGGGCACAATCCTAACCTGGAGTTAGACCTGCAAAGATAGGCTAGTAACGTTTGGCGGCACAAGGGCCACTGTAAAGTGTGTTTGGACCACTCTTGGAGGCAGGGAGAATGACACCCATCTGTGTGCTGGCCTCTTTGACTCCAAGTGTGGTCCACACATACTTTACCGTGGCCCTTGTGCTGACATACTTTGCTGGCCTAACTGTGCTGGCCTAACTCCAGGTTAGGATTGCTCTCTTAGTTTCGGAGATACAGTGCAGCCTTGTTGTAAATGGTTTAAGCAGCTTCCTTGTGAGGAAGCCATGGCATACACTTCCTCATGAGGAAGCTGCTTGAATCTTTAACTAATGAGGCTATGCCATATCTCCGAAACTGTATGTAGATAATTCCAGATTCCATCTCCATTTAAACATTTCTTGCTTTTTTGAGATCTTAGAGGATCATTGACGGTCAAACTAGAGAGTGCAAAGGGCTTGACTCTAACATATCCCTTTATAATCTGCAGTAGTTTGCCATTGCTTTGTATTGCTTTACTTACAGTGTTCCACAGTGCTTGAACCATCTTTTTGGCTAAGCAAGATCAACTTTGCCAGGCCAAAATTAATGGATCATAGAGGCTCCATAAAAGGTAAAGGTTTCCCCACGACCGAATGGTCTAGTCGTGACCGACTGTAGGGGGCGGTGCTCATCTCCGTTTCAAAGCCTGTGAGCCGGCGTTTTTGTCCGATCATGGTGGCCAGCATGATTCTACGCCGTAGCGCACGGAACGCCGTTACCTTCCCACCAAAGTGGTCCCTATTTATCTACTCGCATTTTAGGTGCTTTCGAACTGCTAGGTTGGCAGGAGCTGGGACAAGCAACGGGAGCTCACTCCGTCACGCAGTCTTGAACTCCCAACCTTGCGGTTGAAAGCCCAGCGACAGCGGATTAACTCGCTGCGCCACCACGTCCCTGTAGAGGCTCCATAGAAGATTTCAACTCCTTCAGCTTGTTACAAGCAGGATGAGCTGTGCAAGCCGCACTCCGGCCCATTGATCCAATTTATTCTGCATTGAGGTGTGGAATCAGCTTCACCATTTGTGACAATTGGCATTATCTAAATGGACTATCCCAATCTAACCCCACAACCTTCCTATCAATTCAAACTCCATGCTTTTCAATGGAGCCTGTTCACAAACTCAGCTGCCCATCTTCCTGTTGAACGTGCAGGGGAACCCAGTGAAGTGCATGCATGTGTGAACCAGACCATAGAGACCAGACAATACCAGGGAGTAGTGGTATTTTTATTTTTAAATAGAAGTTGCAATCATACAGGTCCAACAGAATACATGGGGAAAAATAGACTTCCTTCTTCATACCGTGCTGCTTTGGCATTCAGAGTTATGCTGCCGAAACTCAGAGTTGGTTTGAATTGTGTTCTGTCCATCACATTATGTATGTAAATGAATTCCTATTAATCTTTGTAATGTTAAGCTACTGCTAAAAATGTTAATTTAAGAACTGTCTTTGTTCTCCTCTCTCCCTAATTTCAATTCCCTTCTGTCTCCCTCCCTCCCTCCGTGTCTTTAAGTCCTTATTAATTTGGCCACATTAATCTGATCAAGATTTCTTGCATTTCTAAAAGCCCAAGCCGTCAAACGTAGCTATAGTGGCAGGGCAAACAAAGGGTGGTATGAGTGAGAGGCTCCGTGCCCTATCCTGTTTAGGGGTCTAAATCAGAGCGAGGAGGCTCCTTTGAGTTTCAGATGGAGACTGGAGAAAGGAGAGGGTAGTGGAAGGGTGGTCCATTGTGGTGAAATTAAGTGAGATGATGCCCTCACATCTATGCCTGGGAATAAGAAACAACAAACACATACAGAAAACTCTCATTAAAATAACAAAGGAGACTGACGAGTAAAAGGGAGGAGAGAGAGAGAAAGTAAAGAAAAACTTTCCCTGCCATTCAGGGTTTTATTGACTATCAGGCCTACAAGCAAAGAGGATTATCTCTGAATGCTGATTATTCAGACATCCTATGTCGGTGGATAGTACCTAGGTCTGTGCGGAAACTGGGATTAATTTTGAAATAGATAGGATTAGAGCATAGGAACAACTAGCAAATGAGAATGTGCGGGTCTCTTTTGCGAGACAGACCCACGTCCTTAAGATTCGACTGGGGAGTGTGCGCCACTGAACTCCACGGGTTTTGTTTTTGAGTAGGTGTGCATTTGATTGGGCTGAAAGGCTGGGTTTCCCCAAGCCACAAAACAGCATGACAAAAAATAAAGAACAATGAAAATGAATGCAGATGCTGCAGCTTAATTGTGAGTCCTTTTGAGCCAGGGACCCATTTAATTCTTTGAATTTGACTGTGAACTGCTCTGGAAACCTTTTTGCTGAAAAGCCGTATATAAAGATTCTTAATCGTCAGAATGGACGGCAGGGCCAGCTCTAGTAGTGATGGGACCCAATACGGGGCATTCCTGTGGGGGCCCCCACTCTCCCTGCACCCCCCCCCACTCTCCAAGAAGAGGGCTGTTTGTGTCCTGCGCAAAGCATGGCACGTGGAAAGAGTTGGTGGTGATATGATATTGTCACTGCCAACTGCATCCAGGTGGCCCATTCTGGGTTTTGGCCCAGGGGCAGGTGGGAGGGCCCAAGGTAAAGCTACTCTGTTCGCCCCACTGACTTACAGTCCATAGAGATACCAGCTGCAGCGGCAGGCAATATGCTCACTGCGGTGGTGTGCCCCCCCCCCAAAGTGTGGGACCCAATGTTATGGCAGTGTAAACCATAAAAAGAAGAGGAAGAAATGACACTTGGCTTATGGCCAGCTTATGGCCAACCAACCAACCAACCAACCAACCAACCAACCAACCAACCAACCA
>JAJKFI010038143.1:0-16520 GCA_029204185.1 Lerista edwardsae
CTCTCTCTCTCTCTCTCTCTCTCTCTCTCTCTCTCTCTCTCTCTCTCAATCTCAATCTCAATCTCAATCTCAATCTCAATCTCAATCTCTCTGTCTCCCAGAACACCACCCCCAGTCAGGAAGTAAATGTGTTGACGAGAGTGACATTATCACCATTACTTCCCGGTTGGGGGGGGGGCAGAAGAGCGGCCGATTAGGAGGGTGACCCCAGGGCGTCCAGACCCCTGGATTGCCACTGTTATAGGATTGTAGTCCTGCTGGGAAGCTCCTAGTGGTTCAGATGAAAGCTTTTTCTTATGCAAATAGCACACGTGGGGCTCCCAATCCAGACTGGGATTGGTCTGCTACAAGTGCAGGATTTAAATCCCCCTGTCCATGGTCCTGATCTGAAGACGTTTTCCCTCCCCCCTCCCCAATGCTTCTTACTCAAACATACCAGAGTTAACAGGGTGACTGCCATGTCTACCGTCATTTGGCGCTCAGTGAACCCAGTTCAAAATATTTAATTTGAGGAGATGTCCCAGCCAGCTCACATGTCCGTCTCCAGTTCTCCTTTGCAAGACGGACTCAGATTTGAAAAGCCAACCTTATACTGTTTGCATAACAACGGTTGTAATTGAAAAACAACAACACGCATCCTATCCAAAGATGCTGAGGACAGCACAACGTGAGTTTCCCACTGAATTTCAATTCCGGGATCCTTGGCCCCAACGCTGAGATGTCGGCAAATGTGTCATCGGGGATTTGATCCAGATACGTTTATCTGATGTTGCTGCTTGTCGTGAACTGGCAAGCGAGACAGCTTGCAAGTTGTAACTCATCCCCGGCGTCAAGAAAGGAAGGGCTCTCTTGTTGCTCAGGATCAGGAAAAAGGGAATTAATTGGGTCGATGTAATACAAAACAACAACCAGCACATGTCAGCAGTTTAAAGAGCCATGTAGGAGGCACATGAATCTGAAACAACAGGGATTTTCTGCTTCTGACATCTGTGTCAAACATGAGCATGTCTGTAACACCAGTGGCAATGGCTTTCTGCAGCCACATTGACCAAAAGTTTCAGTAAACTCAATTCAATTGGGCTTCAGTCCTACACGCACATATCAAGAATAGGACCAAGTAGACATACGGGAACTTACTAAGCATGTAGAGCAGTAGATTCTCAAACTTTTTAGTACCAGGACCCACTTTTTAGAATGACGATCTGCCTGGAACACACCAGAAGTGATGTCATGGCCAGAAGTGCAGTCATTGTGATGCCAGATCCTGCAGCTTTCCCGAGAAGGCAGCAATAAGTTGGGTTATTTCTCAGCCATTTTCCATTAGCAAAGTGAATCAGAAAGAAAAAAAAGCCTTTTCCAACCTGGACACAAAAAACCAAGCACACGGCTACCTGAAATTTCATGACCTGCCTGGAATTTGCTTTGCCACCCACCTGAAATTTCCTCGTGACCCACTGGTGGGTCCTGACCCACAGTGTGGAAACCACTGATGCAGAGGATTATGCTGGAATGGATTTTATTATTTTTCGCTTATTTTTTGCTGCCGTCTTTACCACTTGCGCTGGGGCACAGCACCAACTGGCATGACCTCAGGGCAGGTGGGTACCTATTCTTGGGGGTGCCATAAATTTACTTCACAGCATGTTTACGACGCCCAGAACAGGCAATTAGCACATATTGCCAGCAATATGGCCCACAGTATTGGGTCCTTAATCTTTGACATCTCCAGGAAATGCTAGGAAACAGCCTTGTCTGAAATGACTGGACAATGACTGCCAACCAGTGTAAATACTGTAAGGTAAAGGTTTCCCCACGACTGAATGGTCTAGTTGTGACCGACTGTAGGAGGCGGTGCTCCCCTCCGTTTCTAAGCCGAAGAGCCAGTGTTTGTCCAAGGACAAGCTTCTGTGGTCATGTGGCTGGCGTGTCTATTCGCCATAGCACACAGAACGCTGTTACCTTCCCACCGAAGTGGTACCTATTTATCTACTCGCATTTTTACGTGCTTTCAAACTGCTAGGTTGGCAGGAGCTGAGACAAGCGACGGGAGCTCACTCCATCGCGTGGTCTCGAACTGCCAACCTTCCAGTCAACAAAGTCAGCTCAGCGGTTTAACCTGCAGCATCACCAAATCCCTTTGTAAATACTGTAGTGCTAAGCGAAGTGATGCAACGTTCTGACTCATCATACTTCTGACACTTATTCTGGGAATATGTTTGGAGCTCCTGCAAGTCCAGTGCTAAAGTCTTGGATGTTTTAGCCTATTTCATTGCACAGAGGTCAAAAGCGGCCGGTGTCCTTCCCTCTGTCCCCCTCCTGTGCCTCAATCCTATTACTTCTCGTTTTCCTTTTTCTCCAACAAGTCAGGGGTGAAAAGTGGTCTAAAGGCCCCATCAGTACATCCATGATTTAACAATATATTTCAGTGGATATAACCAGTAAAGCTTTCAGCTGTCATAAGGCTTAATCCCGAAGCATTCTGAAACAAGATAAAAGCTTAAGTATTTCCTCACCTCACGCTCGCACCTCTCGATATGTGTGTGCTGACCTTTTCTATTGCTTAAACCAAAGTGCGCAGGGAAAATTCCTCTGCAATTTTGTGATACAAGAGGCTTAGTTTGACTCATCCTTCAAAGTGCATTTAGTGGGCTGTTTTTTTCCCCTTCCTTCTACAAGGCCCAAGTGGCTTGTGTGCATGTATTATTTATCACTAAACAAAGTGGTGTTTAATAATAATATATATTTTAAAAAACCTACACACAACTCCTTGGTTTGGAAAAGGTAGGCTGAATTCATTTCATAGATTAAGTGCTCAATCCTAACCTGCAGTTAGGCCGGCACAGTTAGGTCAGCCAAGCTTGTCTGGCACAAGGGACACTGTAACATTATGTTTGGACCACTCTCAGAGTCAGAGGCCAGCAAACAGATGTGCGCCATCCTCCCTGACTCCGAGATGGTCTTTATGGTGGCCCTTATGCCGGCCAAACTTTGCTGGCCTAACTGTGCCAACCTAACTCCAGGTTAGGATTGTGCCCTTAGGCTGCAATCCTATACACATTTACCTTGGAGTAAGTCCCATTGAATAAAATGGGGTTTTGTCTGAGTAAACATGCATATGCTTGCACTGTCTTACTGGATGGGCAGCTTTTTGGCAGACCCGTTCCAGGCTTGCTTGGCCCTGGGGCAAAGCTGTCTGCCAGGCCTCACAATGGCACTTGGGGGGATGACCCACAATGCTGGCTGGATGCCTGGGATGATCCCTGTTCTGATAAACCTACTGGGCCCTAGTGGGCAGCCAACAAGTCCTCCTCTAGTGGCACTAGCTCCTTGAGACCTGGTTCCCCTTGACTCTATGTCAGAGAGGTGGGGCATGGGCAATCTAAGATGGTACTGCCTTTGATGGAGAAAGGTTTCTTCCTGTTGCCATTGCTGCTTGCATCCAGTGGGAATGCTCCATGTTGGCAAAGACCAGCATCAGCAATGGACACTCCTCCTTTAGCGTAGGGTCAGGGCTGGGTCAAGACAATATACATCAGTGGTTCTCAAACTTTTTAGCACCAGGACCTACTCTTTAGAAAGACAGTCTGTCCGGGTCGTACTAGAAGTGAGGGCATGTCTGGAAGTGCCATCATTGCAACACCAAAGCCTGCTGCTTTCCAGAGAACACAGCCATAAGTTTGGAAAGTTGAATAGGATTGGGCCCTAAGCCAGTGTCCCAATGACTGAAACTCATTGTTCTGTTTACCGAAAAGATTGAATCACTAGATTCTTCCAAGAAGCAATGAATTCATTACTGCCAGTGGGTTAGGTCCCTGCATTTTCTGAAGCCCTCCAGAGACAGGGAAATTACTCTGGTTTCCTAACAACAAGCTCTCCACTGAGTAAGCTGTTAATGGAGAAGCATTGGGGAAATAATAAGCAAATGAGTTAGAAAGGAATAGCAAGGAAACTAGGCTTTTAGTCGAAAGCCACAAGGAACTCAGTGCCATTGACCCTTGCTAGTAATTCATGTGTCTACTCTTTGCATTTAAGCCCAACACATCTCTTTCTTTGATCAGCCATCTTGAAAGAAAAGGATGTAAAGCCAGTCTAACCACTGCACCACACTGTCTACTCCAGTGATGGAGAACCTTTTGGGTTTGCCGTGTCAAAAATGCTTACTGGACTCTGTTGGTGTGCCACTCCCCACCTCCAACAAAAGAGATACAATTATTTACATATTTGTTTACTTAAAAAAATTCAGTCCAATCATGCGTGGGGCTATTCATTACATTAAAAAATCAAATCATTTGAAAATCATTACAAAGAATCCTCAGTTGTTTTCGAGTGTTGGAGATATATATACCCGGGTGTTTATATGTCCCATCCCTGACCCCCCCACTCACATGTGTGCCCGGGTGTTTATATGTCCCATCCCTGCTGCTGTACTGTTTCTGTTGCTCTAGATGTAGCAGCTCTGTGACGTAGCGTTGCAAGTCGTGTTTTTTTCCCCTCAGGTGTTTCCTGTGTACGCTGTTGTTTCATCTTTGTAGCCTTTGGTTGCACCTGCCCAATTGCCTTACATTACACAGTGAAAGTAAACTTTCAGAGAGAGAGCAACAGCCACAGCACCTTGTGCCAACTGTCCACTGCCAAGCAGGGACCGCCCACATGTCCACAGAACACATTTCCCTGGCCCTGTATAAGATTCCTTGCGGGAAACCTATTTGCTGCTGTTTGTCTTCAACTGTAAAGAGTTCAGTTGCTGCCTGAAGTTTCCGCATGGCATTTGCATGTACTTTGCATCTCATCATGACATCATCAGAGCCTCGGAATGCTGCGGCTCAGCCCATAGCCACCCATAGAGAACCACAAATTCGCTTGTACCCGTGCCCGTGGGGGCGCGATCCATTCCAAAACCGCACAGCGACAGTCTCAGGGGGCCAAGGCACCCGCGTGCCGAGTTTGGCGCGAATCGGTCCAGGCGTTGCGGAGCCTATGTGGAACATACATACATACATACATACATACATACATACATACATACATACATACATACATACATACATATGCTCTTCTTTATATATATCTCACCCAAAATATCGTGGCATGTCACCTTTGACATGCGTGTCATAGGTTTGCCATCACTGGTCTACTCCAATGACACTGGGAAGGGGAGCAGGTGCAGCAATTCCAGAAGCTGCTGCGCATGTAAATGCATGTGCTCTGTGCAGGGCCAATGACTATGACATCGGATCTGACTGGGCCACGGCCATCCATAGAGGTGGGCCACAAGTCCTTTTGCATCGTCATTGCCCATATCATATACCACAGGGCAGTGTTTGCAACGCAAGGTTTGAAGCCAAGACGAGCCCCAAGATACAATTTGATGCAAACGCTGTAGTCCTTTCCACCTCCTCGTTCTTCTTTAGGAGCACAGTGATCTGAAAAGCCTTCACACTTCCGCCAATAAAAAGTGCCACCTCCTCTACTTTCTCTCTCCCAGGTTTCCAAGGTCTTTCTTCCTTCAGACAGCCATCACTATTGAGCGAGAAAGTTGTTATTTTTCCATTCTACCCTGAGAAATTCTCTCTAGAACTTGTAAAAACGTGGAGTTGGGTCAACGGATGCATCTCCTTAATCCAGCCTGTATGTACGGAAGGGAATGCCGAGCCCCAGCACATAGATGGAGGCTCGTGATTGGCTGGCTCCCCTGCCATGCGAGCCAGATGTGGCTCTATTGGGCCTCCTGGCCATGGGGGCGGCACAGGAGCTCACCTGTGAAAGGTGAGATCTCCTTGGGGGTCATTCTGCTTCCTGATTCAAGCAGAGAAGGATCCCCGCCCACCCTCCCTTCTGCAGTCCAAGTGCGGCTGGTCGCCATATTTGGGGCCGGGTAGGAATTTTTCTGCTTGCCGGATTGGCTTGGGGCAGGTAGTTTTTTCGCGTACCCTGGACTGTGTTGGGTAGGTGTGAGGATGTCGCACGTGCACAGGCGGCAACCTTGGTCGCTTTATTGCAGGTTGGCAAGGGCATAAAGGCTGGAAGGAGGCTTTTGGTGTGCATTCGGAAGTCAGCTAAGGCACAGAGTGACCCTGCGGTAGGCCCACAGTTGCTGACCGGCGCGTGGGGCTGGCAGGGAATCTCCTAACCTCAAGCCTTTGCCCGCCCCAGATGCTTGCCGGCCGGGGCGGGCGCATGGGTAGCTGCTTCCGCCCCAGCTGGGGTTGGACATAGAAGGGCTACGCCCATGGGGCCGGCCTGGAGTCAGAATGTTTCGCCCGCCAAAAGGGGGGGCTGGTAGCGCGTGCCCCCCCACCTTCAGTTAAGGCCGCGCCCCTTTGCCTATTGCAGTTAATGGCTGCTGGTCCCCAGCTCCGTTCTGTTGTATTATTTTACAATAAAGTGGCCCATTCATCCATACACATCTGTCTCTCGTGGCTTTATTGGGGATGCACAGCTAATGAAAGTGTGGCTGGCTCACTTGTGATGTGCCTTGAAGGCTGCAGCATTTGAATATGGTCAATATACATATAGCACAATGTATGCCAACATTGATGATGTGGTTGGTTATGAGACGGACAGCCCCCACCTTCCCCAGGAAACTGCTGAATTTTATTATCCTGATGAGGTTAGAATTAGACCCAACCTGGACCCGAAACTCAATAGAATCTCCACTACACTGGGTCTGGCAGGTTTTGGGAGATTTTAGAGCTGCAGATTCCATCATTCAACCCAAATATTTTGGTGGAATCCAAGCCACACAAAATTAAATTCAGGTCAAACTAAGTGGAAACTTGCCATTCTACCCACTGCCTAATAAAACTACCAACAGGGAAGACCCCAGTTCTCAGAGCCATCCAATCTCTCTTTCTCCATACACTTAATTGCACTTTTCAAACAACAAATGGAAGTTTATATTCAGCACTGTGATGGGAATTAGACGACGCGACTGGCTGTCAGTTTTAATTTTTTAAGTGACTGGTGTTTTTCCATAAACATCTGCTCGGAAATTGATTGATTCTTGGAACAGATTGTAGGACGCATGTCCTCTTTCCTTTCCAAGTTTGTGTTTGAGATCAACAATTCTTTACAACTTTCTGAAACTTACAGAAGTGCAGACAAAAGGAACGTCTTTGGCTCATCTCAATTTGGGAGGCACGGCCAGGGCGAACCTCAAGGTCGGTCGACTCAAGCGGAAGCTGGACTGCTCGAGAGGTGGGAAGGCAGCAGACAGGATCTGCCTGAGATTAAAAGTACAGGCATCCCCCGGTATCTGCAGATCTGGTCCCCCATGCCATCTTGAGCTTCTGCATTGATAACCTTCACTAACAACAACAACAACAACAACAACAACAACAACAACAACAACAACAATAATAATAATAATAATAAATAATGCAAGTATTTATATACCGCCTTTCTTTGGCCATGAGATTGCTCCTCTAGCTTTAATTCAAGGCGGTTTACATAGGCAGGCTTTATTTCTCTAAACCCACAAGGGTTTTTTACAAATTACAAAGAAGTTATATCTTTCAAAAACTACAACAACATACAGATGGAACTTTCGTGGTTTAGTCCTTCTTTCTGGCCACACACTTGCCTTCCTGCTGGCTGATAAACGGCTTCTCTGCTCCCACCAAAGAAACAGCTGGCCCAGCACAACTCCTCTCTCACAGGCAGCTGGAGACAGCTCAGCTCTTATCAGTCGCAATTCTCAAGGCCTGCCGCTCACGGAAGCTTCTGGTGATCTCGAACGGGCGACCTTCGGATCTTATATTCAGGCAAACGGAGGCTTTAACCCTCTCGACTAAACCTCCTGCCCTTATATTGTTTATAGTCTCACAAAGGAATTGTGTACTTGCTAGCATCTCTAAACTGACACTGTAAGCAGAAAGCTTATAGCAAGACAAGCAGGCAGGCAGCCTGAAACTTGAGGGAACAACTCAGTGAATGTTAACAGGAAACAGGAAGCATATTTGCTGAGTTGTCCCCTCATTTGGAAAACATCTTTATGGCCGTCTCTTGTATTCTTTTCCTGAGGAAAAGCTCAGGAAAATCAGGAAAATTACACTTTCCCTGGGACACACCAGATGCAAATGCATCCCGCAGAGGAAGATCACTACAGCCCTGTGCTGTAGTAACTCTGCCTCTTCTCCATCTTCTGGCACTCCTGTAAAACATCTAGGATGCTGTTTCCCAAAATGTGTGCCATGGTGCCAGAGGGTGTGGTGTCGCCTCTTTTTCCTGGCTCACTAGGTCAAGATCACACAAGAGCTCACAAGATCTCATGTGGTCGGGTGAGCTTTTGTGTGATTGTCAGGGTTGTCAGGGAACCAGTACAGATTTGAGCCCTTATACTTCTGGACTGTGGCAGTTCTTTGGATTGCGATCTAACACCCTCACCGCTGAGCAGTCAGTCAGCTGCATCTGAACTGCCTTCAAGGAGGCAGAAGCTTTTTGCAGAGAGACATCAGGATTCCATCTCCTCTCTGTCTGAGAGCCGTTTCTTTGTCACGTTTGTTCAAACTCCAAATACGTCCATCACATTACAAGTGGCGAATAGAAGAGGAGCAGGAAGGAGGAAACAGCCCGCAGCCCTCAACGGTCGTCCTGAATGCTACTCATGCAGCTGGTGGATAACCCCGTTTATTTATCTTCTTAAATCCATATGTCAGTTCACCGCAGGGATGTTGGGGAATGTTAAACTCCTCCTGTTAATGGATTATGAATGCGGCCCTGATTGCTTGGAGCTCATTAGGGCTGCAAGAGGGCTGTAAATTGGAGTGCTCGGCGAAGCAGCCACCTTTCCCAAGTGGCAAACACCGTTGAAGCACCTTGCAGGGAATACTGATAAATGCAACAGGGAGCTGCATGCCTGCTTTTTGCAATTCCAGGGTTGCATCCCAAAGGGGTCTGATTGGGGTGAGAATTGCAGCACAATCCTAACCTGGAGTGAGGCTGGCACAGTTAGGCCAGCAAAGTTTGGCTGGCACAAGGGCCACCGCAAAGCGTGTTTGGACCACTCTTGGAGTCAGAGAGGCTGGCACACAGACGTGTGGCCCTTGGCCTAACTGTGCCAGCCTCACTCCAGGTTAGGATTGCGCCCAAAGCCTCCATCTGTGCGTGTGGAAGGAGGCTACCTTGCACAGGGAGTCACTACAGGGCTCTACCACATTCCCACTAGGCTCCTAATAATAATAATAATAATAATAATAATAATAATAATAATAGTAGTAGTAGTAGTAGTAGTAGTAGTAGTAGTAGTAGTAGTAGTAGTATTTATACACCGCCTTTCTTTGGTCATTAGCTTGCTCCTCTGACTTTAATTCAAGGCGGTTTACATAGGCAGGCTTTATTTCTCTAAATAAAACCCGCAAGGGGTTTTTACAAATTACAAAGAAGTTCTATCTTTCAAGAACTACAACATACAGATGGAACTTTCGTGGTCTAGTCCTTCTTTCTGGCCGCACAATTGCCCTCCTGCTGGCTGATAGATGGTTTCTCTGCTCCCACCAAAGAAACAGCTGGCCCAGCACAACTCCTCTCTCACAGGCAGCTGGAGACAGCTCAGCTCTTATCAGTCGCAATTCTCAAGGCCTGCCGCTCACGGAAGCTTCCGGTGATCTCGAACGGGCGACCTTCGGATCTTATATTCAGGCAAACGGAGGCTTTAACCCTCTCGACTAAACCTCCTGCCCACATTCCCACTAGGCGCCACCACTTTAGTGCTGGTTACACTCTAGTCCTGTGACCTCACCAGACTCCACTCTGAAATCCCAGGTTTCTGGAGGCATCCTACCTAGGTGCTTGCGTTTCTTGAATTGGGGCTTCCAGCAGCCAATCACTTGTGCCTTACCGCATGCACCATCACGGCTATAGCCCCAAATGGCTCTGGATTGGGTGTCTGTGCTTTAGAAGCAATTCACAATGCAAGTTTAAGCAGGACTTTCTACCAGGTAGTGGTTAGGATCCCAAAGTTAGGCTCAAGCCTTTTTTGAGATGGACAAATGAAAAATGGCAACTGGAAGGTAACAAATTTGTGACTATACTTTGGACATTGAATTGGGAGGGGGAGCATGTTTTGTTTTCCTTTGTGCCATCATACCATAGTGACTATATTTTGTAATATGCCGTTCTTCTGTGGCATAATAGAGTCCCAAATGGTTATGTAATTACTTTTGTGAATGTAATCCTGTGGGGTATTATTCTAATTATAGCCCGCAATCCGTCTTAAAAGCTTTCAGAGAAATAATTTGTGTAATGAAATAAAGGTTTCCAGCTGCAGGTCTGTACATAACAGATACAGCTTCCCAATCTACTCAAAGTTTTGGGTCCATATGCCAATGTCCATGTGTCTGAAGATGTAACTTGTATAGGTCCCAGCCTGGATCCCAGATATTTGAGTCTATTTGTAACCTTCGGTAATATTGCACCACACTGTGTCTTTAATACTTCCACAAAGACTGGTTCTGATACAAGAGAGCACATGTGGAGCAATGGTGGCTGCAAGAATTTAGCCCATTATAAGAAGCTAGAATTCCACCAATTGGCGGTTTGGTGACCGAGGCCCTATAAAAGAACCTGGAATCCCATTGATTCACTGTTTGGTAGAGAAAGGTGAGGGTTTCATTCAGTTTCCTGCTCCTCTTCCCAAAGATCAGTGGGGTTTCAGCTTTTTGAGAAGGGATTGATGGGTACAAATCCCTCCTCTCCCTAAGAATACTTGCATATAAACCTCCAGTTGTGGGAGGATTGCCCACCATCCAGGAAAGGCCTGGAATTTCCAGGACTCATCATTGATCTCCAGGTGACAACTGAAAGTGGTCCAAATTTTAACAGGGTCTCCACTGGAATGTCCAATATTTCATTGTGTTGTCAAAAAAAACACCCAGGAAAAACTTTGTTAAGTTGGTGACCTGGTGTAGCATCTGGCTGGATCTGAGCGAAGGTACTTGTAAATAAGATGTGTAGACTCAACATGTGGAAATGAAGGTATTTTTAAAAGTAGTTTTTAAAAAGAACAGTGCAGTACAATCCATGCTGACACTGTGCTGGCCTCTGAGAGTGCAAACCTAACCTAGAGTTAGGCTGGCACAGTTAGGCCAGAGAAGTTTGGCTGGCACAAGGGCCACCGTAAAGTATGTTTGGAGTCAGAGAGACCAGCACACAGACCTGCCCCATCCTCCCTGACTCTGAGAGTGGTCCAAACACCCCTTAAGATAGCCCTTGTGCCAGCCAAACTTTGCTAACCTAACTGTGCCGGCCTAACTCCAGGTTAGGTTTGTGTCCTGAGTGTCGTAAACTTGCTGCAACGCACATTTGTGGATGGTGGTGGTGAGGCCCGCACCTGCTCCCAAAGGTCAGAACCTGTGTCAGGGAGGGTGTGTTTGTGCTGAGGCTGGCTGGCATGACAGATGGGAGACGGTGCGGGAGGGTGGAACAGAGCCAGGGAGGGGCATTTTTGGGTGGGGGAGGGCATATTGGGCCTGGGGGAGAGGTGAGACCAGTTATGGCAGCCCACGACAAATCCTAACCCCCATTCCTGGCCCAAATCAGCTTTACATGGACTGCTCAGACCTGTAAAAGTGCTGGTGCAGATCCAAGTAGCCCTATAAGGATGGGTAGAGCTCAACACAGGCAGTGGTGTTTCTACAGGGATGGCAAAGCTCTAAGTTTTGCAAGAAGCCTTACCTTGCAGTGGAAATCACTCCTCTCCTGCACCGTTTTAGCCAATCCTCACAGGGAACAGCAACATCTTGGCGTTGCTTACTGGCTACAGCAGCAAGGGAGAGGAGGGATTTACATGACAGTGTAAGGCTTCTTGCAAAACTTAGAGCTTTGCCATCCCTGTAGAAATGCCTCTGAACACAGGATAAGGGGAAAAAGATGCCTGGCCTCCAGCAGGCACCTACTTTGTGGCTTGCCTGTTGCAGCCGAAGTTAAGATTATGCCCTAAACTAGTTTGAAGTAACGTGGTAAAAATAGCCCCAGAGGATTATTAATCCATTCCCAAGACACTGTGTGATCCTCTATGGGGAATCCCAGAGCTATTCCATCCAATCCATTTTTACTGGAATGCGTATATGTGTTGCCTCAGTCTGTTGTTTTTCAGTTGCTAAGTCATGTCCGACTCTTTGCGACCCCCTGGACCACAGCACGCCAGGCCTCCCCGTCCTCCACTAGCTTCCGGAGTTCACCCAATTTCATGTTCATTGCTTCGGTGACACTGTTTAACCATCTCTGCCACCCCCTTCTCCTTTTTGCCTTCCATCTTTCCCAGCATGAGGGTCTTTTCTAAAGAGTCCTCTCTTCTCATGAGGTGGCCAAAGGATTTGAGCTTCAGCTTCAGGGTTTGTCCTTCCAGGGAGCAACCAGGCTTGACTTCCTGCAGGATTGACCGATTGGATCTCCTTGCAGTCCAGGGGACTCTCAAGAGTCTTCTCCAGCACCATAATTGAAAAGCATCTATTCTTCGGCGCTCTGCCTTCCTTATGATCCAGCTCTTGCAGCCATACAGTACTATTGGGAATTCCATAGCTCCCAGTAGTAATATATGGTTGCGAGAGCTGGACCATAAGGAAGGTGGAGCACCTCAATCTACCCTCCTCCAAAGATACATTTCGGAAGTGAGTGTTCAGGTATAATATAGTGGCATTTGTTTTAGAATTCCAACATTGGGTGTCCCCCCCCCCCCAAAAAAAATACACCTTGACCCTTTTGTGCTCACCACTAAGTTTTTTTCTAGTGCTACCACAAACTACACATAAAATGCATCTGAACTTAATTCTAGGGTTTTGGACATGTCCACCACATGTGTATGTAATTGCTAGTACCTTGGTCCTGTTTTGTTTCAAAAGACTCATTTGGAAATTTTCTAGCACTTCAAAGTTCCCCAACGTTCACACACCACAACAGACCCCAAATGCCTTGATGGGAAACATTGTCTTCAAAGGTGATTTGGAAGCATTGTAAAAAAGTTTGCAGGCTGCACTCTTCAAAGGCTTTTGGAAATGGATTGTTACCCGTCCATGAATCAACAATTTGAAAGTGGGATATTATTGCTAACCAACACAATCACAGCTGGCCAAATACAAATAATAGCAGACCCACTGTTTGCTTTCCGGCATGCTACATCTGAATATGCTGTGTGCACACGCCTTGGTGATTCTCATTATCTTCCATATGAGCATCGTGGTTTAGGAATCAACATCGCGGCGCTTCCTTCCTATAGAAGCGACAGCTTGCAGTTGCTGACAAATAATGTGACACAGTGAGCAAAATTACATACTACAATCTTTCTGAGTGAGAAAATAATGCCTGTCTCAGCGGGCACACAATGTGCGCACAATGCTGGATGAATGTATTAAGACAATAGCTTTGTCCAGGCAGGATTGTTCAGAGTTTGGGTTTAGTGATGTTCTTTTCCAAGATGAAACAAGTAAGACACATTTTTCTATGCTCTGAGTGCTACCTTTTTTGGGGGTGGGGTGGGGGAGTAACTCTCCTGTGTGACCAGGTCTGGATCTTATAATTCCATGTTGATATATCTTGTAATTACAATTACAGACCTGAAAAACTAAGGGTCAGATTTTTTTTCCAAAATTTTTGGTGGCTTTAAATGAATTTGGAGTGCTGATTTCGAAAATGGCATCAGTTTTGCCCTATCACATCTAGGGCACAATCCTAACCTGGAGTTAGACCTGCAAAGATAGGCTAGTAACGTTTGGCGGCACAAGGGCCACTGTAAAGTGTGTTTGGACCACTCTTGGAGGCAGGGAGAATGACACCCATCTGTGTGCTGGCCTCTTTGACTCCAAGTGTGGTCCACACATACTTTACCGTGGCCCTTGTGCTGACATACTTTGCTGGCCTAACTGTGCTGGCCTAACTCCAGGTTAGGATTGCTCTCTTAGTTTCGGAGATACAGTGCAGCCTTGTTGTAAATGGTTTAAGCAGCTTCCTTGTGAGGAAGCCATGGCATACACTTCCTCATGAGGAAGCTGCTTGAATCTTTAACTAATGAGGCTATGCCATATCTCCGAAACTGTATGTAGATAATTCCAGATTCCATCTCCATTTAAACATTTCTTGCTTTTTTGAGATCTTAGAGGATCATTGACGGTCAAACTAGAGAGTGCAAAGGGCTTGACTCTAACATATCCCTTTATAATCTGCAGTAGTTTGCCATTGCTTTGTATTGCTTTACTTACAGTGTTCCACAGTGCTTGAACCATCTTTTTGGCTAAGCAAGATCAACTTTGCCAGGCCAAAATTAATGGATCATAGAGGCTCCATAAAAGGTAAAGGTTTCCCCACGACCGAATGGTCTAGTCGTGACCGACTGTAGGGGGCGGTGCTCATCTCCGTTTCAAAGCCTGTGAGCCGGCGTTTTTGTCCGATCATGGTGGCCAGCATGATTCTACGCCGTAGCGCACGGAACGCCGTTACCTTCCCACCAAAGTGGTCCCTATTTATCTACTCGCATTTTAGGTGCTTTCGAACTGCTAGGTTGGCAGGAGCTGGGACAAGCAACGGGAGCTCACTCCGTCACGCAGTCTTGAACTCCCAACCTTGCGGTTGAAAGCCCAGCGACAGCGGATTAACTCGCTGCGCCACCACGTCCCTGTAGAGGCTCCATAGAAGATTTCAACTCCTTCAGCTTGTTACAAGCAGGATGAGCTGTGCAAGCCGCACTCCGGCCCATTGATCCAATTTATTCTGCATTGAGGTGTGGAATCAGCTTCACCATTTGTGACAATTGGCATTATCTAAATGGACTATCCCAATCTAACCCCACAACCTTCCTATCAATTCAAACTCCATGCTTTTCAATGGAGCCTGTTCACAAACTCAGCTGCCCATCTTCCTGTTGAACGTGCAGGGGAACCCAGTGAAGTGCATGCATGTGTGAACCAGACCATAGAGACCAGACAATACCAGGGAGTAGTGGTATTTTTATTTTTAAATAGAAGTTGCAATCATACAGGTCCAACAGAATACATGGGGAAAAATAGACTTCCTTCTTCATACCGTGCTGCTTTGGCATTCAGAGTTATGCTGCCGAAACTCAGAGTTGGTTTGAATTGTGTTCTGTCCATCACATTATGTATGTAAATGAATTCCTATTAATCTTTGTAATGTTAAGCTACTGCTAAAAATGTTAATTTAAGAACTGTCTTTGTTCTCCTCTCTCCCTAATTTCAATTCCCTTCTGTCTCCCTCCCTCCCTCCGTGTCTTTAAGTCCTTATTAATTTGGCCACATTAATCTGATCAAGATTTCTTGCATTTCTAAAAGCCCAAGCCGTCAAACGTAGCTATAGTGGCAGGGCAAACAAAGGGTGGTATGAGTGAGAGGCTCCGTGCCCTATCCTGTTTAGGGGTCTAAATCAGAGCGAGGAGGCTCCTTTGAGTTTCAGATGGAGACTGGAGAAAGGAGAGGGTAGTGGAAGGGTGGTCCATTGTGGTGAAATTAAGTGAGATGATGCCCTCACATCTATGCCTGGGAATAAGAAACAACAAACACATACAGAAAACTCTCATTAAAATAACAAAGGAGACTGACGAGTAAAAGGGAGGAGAGAGAGAGAAAGTAAAGAAAAACTTTCCCTGCCATTCAGGGTTTTATTGACTATCAGGCCTACAAGCAAAGAGGATTATCTCTGAATGCTGATTATTCAGACATCCTATGTCGGTGGATAGTACCTAGGTCTGTGCGGAAACTGGGATTAATTTTGAAATAGATAGGATTAGAGCATAGGAACAACTAGCAAATGAGAATGTGCGGGTCTCTTTTGCGAGACAGACCCACGTCCTTAAGATTCGACTGGGGAGTGTGCGCCACTGAACTCCACGGGTTTTGTTTTTGAGTAGGTGTGCATTTGATTGGGCTGAAAGGCTGGGTTTCCCCAAGCCACAAAACAGCATGACAAAAAATAAAGAACAATGAAAATGAATGCAGATGCTGCAGCTTAATTGTGAGTCCTTTTGAGCCAGGGACCCATTTAATTCTTTGAATTTGACTGTGAACTGCTCTGGAAACCTTTTTGCTGAAAAGCCGTATATAAAGATTCTTAATCGTCAGAATGGACGGCAGGGCCAGCTCTAGTAGTGATGGGACCCAATACGGGGCATTCCTGTGGGGGCCCCCACTCTCCCTGCACCCCCCCCCACTCTCCAAGAAGAGGGCTGTTTGTGTCCTGCGCAAAGCATGGCACGTGGAAAGAGTTGGTGGTGATATGATATTGTCACTGCCAACTGCATCCAGGTGGCCCATTCTGGGTTTTGGCCCAGGGGCAGGTGGGAGGGCCCAAGGTAAAGCTACTCTGTTCGCCCCACTGACTTACAGTCCATAGAGATACCAGCTGCAGCGGCAGGCAATATGCTCACTGCGGTGGTGTGCCCCCCCCCAAAGTGTGGGACCCAATGTTATGGCAGTGTAAACCATAAAAAGAAGAGGAAGAAATGACACTTGGCTTATGGCCAGCTTATGGCCAACCAACCAACCAACCAACCAACCAACCAACCAACCAACCAACCA
>JAJKFI010038148.1:0-12683 GCA_029204185.1 Lerista edwardsae
CCAACCAACCAACCAACCAACCAACCAACCAACCAACCAACCAACCAGCCAGCCAGCCAGCCAGCCAACCAGCCAGCCAGCCAGCCAGCCAGCCAGCCAACCAGCCAGCCAGCCAGCCAGCCAACCAACCAGCCAGCCAGCCAGCCAGCCAGCCAGCCAATCAGCCAGCCAGCCAGCCAGCCAGCCAACCAACCAACTAACCAACCAACTAACTGTCCTGCTGAATCAGAGTAGGGGTCCATCTAGACCATGATCTAGCCCAGGGGTGTCAATCGTAAGGCCTGCAGACCAGATGCAGCTCCTCTGAAACTCTTTTATCAGGCCCCTATTATAATTCTGGGCTCTCCCAAAGCCACCCTTTCAGCAGTGCCATTTCTGCCAAAGCATCACTCAGCAGAGCACCTCTAAGCTGCCGAGCGGCCAAGTGACACCTCAACAGAAGCAGCGCTGCTGAAAGGGCGGCCCATATCTTGAAAATGGGATCAAAATATTTTCCCTTGTGTCGTTTGCAGCTGATGGGTTCCTATGTGAGAACGAAGGGCTGATTCCTGGCCATCCTCTGCTGAATTACATCGCTTCCTGCTTCCAACCCTTAGCAGGTGCCGTGAACACTATGCGGCTGACTATATACCTCTGATCAAGCCTCATGATCTTCCCTCAGTGGCCAAATGGGTATCTCCAGGGTGCTCAACAGCAGAGCACAAGAGCTACAGACCTTCCCATTTGTTGCCTCCCAGCAGCTCCTATTTAACTGCAACGGCTAATATCTGTTGTAGCTGATAATGGCTGATAGCCCCTATTTAATTTGTCAAATCTCCCTTTAATGTCATCGAAGCCTAGTGGCCACCACGGCGTCATGTGGCCGTCAATTCCATAAATTAATTACTCCCTTGCGGGGAGATGTATATTTGTGCCTGTCCTCTGGATTCAGTCAAGGATGCTGACAGCCACTCCATGCCCGCTGTCAAACACTGACAGCTACATCTCAAAAGCTGTGAAAAAGTGATTGCGCCATTCGGTGACAAAGTTGGGGGGAGGCAATTTCAGCAATTTCTTGGGTGGGGCTGAAGCGCTCCGAGATGCTTCTCACGGGCCTGGCTGCCATCATTTCCCCCCGCAATCCGCATGTGACAATGATGTGACATCATGTCTAGTGCGCTCACTCCCAGCTGCAGAGAGGCGGTGTAAACCATAAAAAGAAGCGGCAGACATGACACTCGGAGCCACCTCAACAAACAAGGATGCCCCCCCCTTAGAACGGAAACTTCTCAGGACCTTTCTCCTCTACCCCCAAAGTGCCCCGTTTTGTCCTGAAAGCCTTTGAATCTCTCTGAAACAACTTTGAAAGAGAATTTTTTTCCACATCCGTGCTAGTCGCGCATAACAACTTGATGGCAGAACCACGGAGGGCACAATCTTAACCTGGTGTTAGGCTGGAACAAGTCCCTTGTGAGCTCAGGAGTCTCAGAAACACGGCGTAAAGTGCATTGGTACCACTCTCAGGCAGCAATGGGATCTACAAACGACTTGGGGGAACGGAGGGCGGGACTTAGACGGGACTACCGTTTGATTGGCAGCCCGTCTGTGCACTTCCGCTTTCGTTCCGCTCGCCCCGCGGCCCCCACCCTTCCCCCCAGGTGAGCAGGCGCCCCCTCCGAGGCCAGGGACGGATGCAGGGCGAGCGGAATGAAAGCGGAAGTGCACAGACGGGCTGCCAATCAAACGGTAGTCCCGTCTAAGTCCCGCCCTCCGTTCCCCCAAGTCGTTTGTAGATCCCATCGCTGCTCTCAGGGCGCAATCCTAACCTGCGCCAGAACAGCCCAGGCTGGCAAGCCTGCACTGTATCCAATTCAGGTTGGGATTGCGCTGGAGCCTCCACACGTCGTGACCAGCCACCCTGATGGGCTGGCTCAGATCTGTGCCCACCATATAGCAGGCGCAGGTCCAAGCAAGCAGTGCGACCTGAATCAAGGCTCTGTGGCCTGGGGACGGGCCTAATGGCCACATCCAAGCTCCGCCCCCTCCCCAGTGGGGAGGAACATGGCCAGTGCAGTGGAGCCTTACTTACTGGCTGCTCCGGCACTGCAAGTGCTTGCGTTGATGCCGCACGCCTTGCGCTGGCATGGGCCCGGTGGGTTGCCACTTGCGGCAGCCAGCCCATGCGCTCGGGTGCTTGTGAGATCCGCAAAGAACATTATGCTGGCGGAATTATGTTACGTGCATTCCTCCTGCATGATGCGCCCATAGGATTGGGCCCTCAATTCAGATATGTGACTGGCCGAGGCACATTTCACAGATCTGAATGTCAGGGAATATTCAGCTTGGCAAAAGCTATTCATCTGGCTCTTGTACGCAAAAGCCAAAAGATCAGATTAACCATAATCACTGCTCACCACAAATTAGCAATTTTAGGGTAAATTCTCCTTGTTGACCTACATTGCTGAGCTCTTAATCACAGGATCAACAAAACCAGTCAGTGCATGTAAATAAGCAGCCTCCATTAAAATAATTGGTGGCTATACACATGTACCAGGACTTTCTCTCTCTCTCTCTCTGTGTGTGTGTGCGTGTGTGTGTGTGTGTGCGTATGAGTATGCGTATATACACAACAGATTTTGTTTTTAAAATGGCACAAAAATAGCACAATGGCACTGAAAAAAGGTGGAATTTAATAATTCAAATGGCATTCTCCACACTGGAGAGGGAAAGAAGATAAAATCTCCTGCACAGAAAATTATTTGGGAGCCTCGATGCAGCACGCATCAGATCCATATGTCAGTTTTCTGCGAAATTTACAAAGCATGTATCACGGGAGTTGGAGACTATTCTGCCTGTGTGACAGCAGCCCCCTTTCTATCAACAACACATTGTCTGACACAGAGGAGAGCGATGGCCCCTGCATGCTTCAGTTGCAACTGGCCAATATTTCTAGGGTCTGTAGGCAAGTGCATTGGTTTTCAGAATGAACAGACATGCATATAAAGAGATGGAATGAAATTGAACACATGGCAATGAATGGGGAATATCAGGATCGGAGAGTGGAGGAGGCGTGATAGGCAAGCTATTCTAAGTCCCCACTCAGTGCAGGAAAACCAGAGCTAGAGTATTTCCAACAGGTGGCTGACCAGCCTCTGCTTGAAGACCACCAGTGAGAAAGAGACCATGTCCTAGAGCGAGGGCCTCCGAAGCCTATGGGCCAGATTCAGTGTCTGGGGAATACCTTCCCCATCATGAGTGGCGCAAGGAGCTTTTATGACAGGAGCCGGCATGCCTTTAGAATTAATAGGAGCGAAGTGAAGCCAGGGGGCGGGCTTAGCAGCCATGTTGGTTGACTCAAAACATTCCTCATTCCAAGCATTTCAGATTGCTTTGCTCGTACTGTTTAGGACTGAATAAAAATAAAAACTTACGAAAATAAAAACATGTGATCGTGTAGAAACATTATTGGTAACCTTATTATGATTTAATATGCAATTACAAGGTTAAATTCCTCATAATTATATTACTGAACATACCTGACGAAATGCTACTTGCTGTCTATTTAAACTCGGATTGCACTGTTTTGACAGACTTATTTTTTGAAATCTACACAAGCAAAAATAAAACGGTCATGCCCCATAAAAAAAAGTCTGTTAATGTTCAGAATTTCATAAGTATTACAGTAGGAAAATTACATTAAAATCTCTTCATGACACAAGTAGTTGTCAATATGAGAGGAATTCTTTTTTACTTCTAGACTACAAAGAGTATTTTTGAAAACTTCTACACTCACCCCCCTAAAAAACAAATTCTGTTAATGTTCACAATTTCGAGAATATTACAGTAGGAAATGGAAGGCAGGAAAAAAAGTGTAAACGGGAAGGGGGAAAAAAGGAGGGGGAAAATATTTTTCTTTTTAACCTTCTAGACCATTAACAGTGGGTGTCAGAAAATGGTGAATAAGACTGCTAGGAACAACAAGGAATTACACAGCTTCAAAAATAATGCACTCACTGTTTCAGTGAACGGTAGTTTTATTGAACCGATGTAATGTGAATACATGAATCTTTCCGTGGAAATTAAATCCCATTTTTCGTTCAGCGATTCGCACACCCGTATGCAGAACACGCAGGCATGCTTAAAGAGGTTGAAATTAACTTTTACACGCGTGCAGGGAGATTTTTATTCGTGAATTCGTGGCAATCCTCCCTCGCGGCAATGATCTGAGTCAGCCATATTTGTTGACCCGAGGCGGCTTCAAGAAAATGACATCATGCCAGCTCCTGTCATAAAAGCTTCTTGGTGGCGCGGAGTGTTCCACCTTGCAGCTGCTTCATTTGACAGCCAATTGGCTGGCAAGGGTGCTCTAGGCATTTGCATCTATGCCACAGCATCCCAGAAGGCTGTGCAGCATGAAGCTGGGCACGAATGCCAATGCCTACAGCATCCCTGCAGCCGATCAGCTGCAAAATGGAGGGGTTGCAAGAGAGAACGATCCGCGCCTCTCAGTACAGGGAAAGCATTCCCCGCACACAGCAGTCTGTGGTTTGGAGACCACGGTCCTAGAGAACCCACGTCCTAGTTCCCTGGGCATCCTGGGAAATCTCGTCCAGCAGAACAAACTACAGAACCTCAGTTGGAATAAAGTTCTAAGCACGAAACAAGAGATTGAAGTGCCACCATTTGGCTGCAGCAGACAAGCATCCATTGGCTTTTCATTATATGGTAATACTCATAATGATTATTAATTTAGCCTCAATCATTTGGAGGGGCTGCTGAAACCAAAGCATATTGGCTTGTGCATGCGGGTCCCATCTCCCGCATCTAATTGCACCATATTTGCAATCAATAGCAATCACCCGGCTAAATTAATCAACATTGAGTCTGCTTGAGAGAAGCGGAATCTCTCTCCAAAGCCAAAGTTACTTGAGATTCTTTCCGAGTTCTTCGACACTTGGTTGCTTGCCTCATATCCTTGGAGCCCTTGTTTTCAGACTCCATTTCGGGCTTCTTTATCTTTCTTCTGCACATTCTAACTTGTTTACTGATTTGCTGAGCATTTTGAAATTAGCTCCCACCCAAAGGAACACCCCAAGTGCCCTGTAGTATTTGCCTTCAATCAGACGGCATGGGGTTTCATTTGTTTTCCTGACATTATCTGCACCTAGCGAAGAGCAGCAATACACCCTCAGCACCCCGGCAAACGCAACATTTGAATCGCAAGGAAGAAAAAGGAAAGAAACCTCAGGGATCCTGGAGAAAAAAAAGAAAAACCAAAAATAAAAAAAACCACATTCCGCATTTGTATAAATAGGTTACTGCTTCTCTAGAAAACTGAACTATAACTTTGATTATGCGGGGAAAAGGATTATTGTTTTCTGAAAATGGGTTTTAATCTGCTGTATTAACGCTTGGCTTTTATATAGTGTGGGACGTGGTGGCGCAGCGGGTTAAACTGCTGAGCTGTGAGCTTGCTGACTGGAAGGCTTCTGCACTGAGGGTTGGCAGTTTGAGACCACGTGACGGAGTGAGCTCCCGTTGCTTGTCCCAGCTCCTGCCAACCTAGCAGTTCGAAAGCACGTCAAAATGTGGGTAGATAAAGGTACCACTTTGGTGGGAAGGTAACGGTGTTCTGTGCACCTTGGCGTAAAATCATGCCGGCCACATGACCATGGAAACTTGTCCTTGGACAAACGCTGGCTCTTCGGCTTAGAAACGGAGATGAGCACCGTCCCCTACAGTCGGTCATGACTAGACCATTCGGTCGTGGGGAAACCTTTACGTTTTATACAGCACTTCTTGAGTTTGCAGAGAACTTGCACATGCTTGCCTCCTTAAGGTAGCAAGTCATATTATTATCCATGTTTTCAGATGAGAAAGAGCAGCTTGCCACACTCTGCTTTGTGAGTGCTGGGGGAAGTGAGAGCCAAGCCAGGAAAGTCCTGGTTCATCATTAGGGGCCCAATCCTAAGGCCTTTATCCAGTGGTGTCATCCAAATGATTTAGGAACAGGTACTCACTTTTGATTGGCACTTGTTGGGGTCCGCCCACCGGAAGTGACATCATAAGCCAGACGTGATGTCGTGGCAGGAAGTGAGGCCATAGCCGGAAGTGATGTCATGATTGTTGCCATGGATGTGATCGTGTTTGTAATAACTTCAGCTTGTGGTTAGTGTTGATTTAACTTCTATTGCTTTGCTTTCTAGAGATGTGTATAGACATCTTTTGCTTCAACTGTTCCCTGGTTAAATAGCAGGCTAGACTGTAGTAGATTGTGAGCCCTTTTGGGACAGGGAGACATTTAACTAATGTGAAATGCAAGGAGCCGGCAAGGAGCAGGAGGGGGAATGGGCGACCAAAAAAAGACCGCGTGGGGGCTGGGGCTGGGGGGAGGCTGCAGGAGGAACCGGGACTTTGGATCTGCGCAGCTGGAGGGAGCGGGAGCCCCAGGCAGCCTACCTTCTCACGCTTGCCACCTTATTCCCGGGTCTCCCTCGCTGCTGCTGCCGCCGCCTCCAGTCCTCTCGCTCCGCTACTGCTGCTGCCGCCGCCACCACCACGCTGCCTGCCTGCCTGCCTCCTCACAGAAAGTGCAGGCAAGGGCTGTGGGCGTGCAGTATGCATGCGCAGCTGCTGAGCCAACCAGCCGACGGGGCCAGCTTTGAGTGGGCGGGGCCAGGTCAACTTCTAAGAACCGGTACTCGTGTAGTGGTGCGTAGTGGGTGCATGACATCACTGCCTTTATCGTTGGCAGTACGTGCGAACCACTGGCTAAAAGGGTAGTGAATGTTCTGTAAAGCACGTTGGCTGGCACTGTCGAGTCAGATGTGCTGGGCCAGCACTAGTGAGCGCCTGGCCTCAGCACCCAAGGATGTCCCACTGGCGGTCCAGCAGCCCTGGCAACCCGTAAGTGTTTCCGGGCAGGGGGTGAGGCAGGGGTTCTTTTGCTAAAACATTTGGAAAGCAGTCAGTGGTGTCATCTAAATGATTTAAGAACAGGTACTCACTTTTGATTGGCACGTGTTGGGAGCCGCCCACCGGAAGTGACGTCATAAGCCAGAAGTGATGTCGTGGCAGGAAGTGACAGGAAGTGACATGAAAAAAGCCCTTTTTGAGGCCTCAGATGATTTTAAACTGACCCAACAGTTGCAACAGTATTCCACAGCACCCCCAGAACATGTTAAGCAGGCCTGGCATCATGTTAAAACCCCAGAGCAACTCATTTTTCAGTGGCAAGGAAAGGAAAGGCTCCGCTCGCTGCCTGCCTGCCTGCCTGGCTCTGAGAACATGCAGGCAACTCAAACATGCAGGAAATTCAAACGTTGCAGAGGGTGGAGTCGACGAGTGGGTGGGCGAATGGGCGGGGCCAGCTGTAATCCTAGAAACCGGTACTCGCGTACCCCCGCGTACCCCCTGCATGACATCACTGAAAGCAGTGCTTTAAAACACTAGCATGAACCTGCCTGGTATGACCAAGGTTCTTCCGGTCCATCATTCTGTTCCCATTGGTAACCAGCCAAATGCTGTCAGAATCTGACCAGTAGGATATGAAAGTGATGGTTTTCTCCTGCTGTCTGTCTTGGTTATTTGCCATTTGGAAGTACACTGCCTTGGTCTTTGGAGGTTCTGTTTCATGATCACAGCTAACAGCCATTGATAGACTGCCCCTGTCTCCCTAATATAAATGTGTTCCATTTTTCCGTCTTTTCACCCCCTCTTAGGTAGTAGCCATTTTGTGGCAATGAACACAATGAGGGAATTATCTGTTGCATGCGGAAGACGTTATGTCTACAATTCAATTTTGCAGCCCAAATTAGCTGTGGCAATTGACCTTTCAGCTCGAATTTCTGAATCACTGCAAGAGACAAAGGTTTGGTGGCTGGAGGATTGGGGGCGGGTGAGATGTAGTCATTTGCAGAAACTGTGCAGTGTTTGTTGTGTGCTGTTTTTAATTAGTGTGTGGTGTCACACACCTGGAGCTCTGCCGTATGACTGGTTATAAGTGCAGCCTGGTAAATAAACAACAGGGAGACGGGTGCTCTATGTCTTCATTTATTTCAATGTACATCTCGTTTCCCTATTTTTTTTAATAAAAAAAAACAACCTGAAGGCAGTCAGTCACAAATGGAAATGACCATAATACAAAAATGGATTAAAAATCATGTTGCAGAACATGAGACCCCAAATTGTTAAAAGAGCAAAAGCAGCAGGCATCAAAATTTTCAAACACTGGAAATGACAAATGCCTTCTAGAAAAGGAAAGTTGTAAAACCCTCCCAAATGGGTTTGGACAGGAAGGTCCATATACATGCTATAGGACCAGGAAGGCCTGCTTCAAATCTTTGTTACACAATGGAGCTCCCTGGGAGACTTTGAGCCAAATCCTAACCTGGAGTTAGGCCGGCTTAGTTTAGCCACCAAAAATTTGGCCAGCACAAGGGCCACCGTAAAGCAGGTTTGGACCACTTTCAGAGTCAGGGGGGATGGCGCATGTCTGTGTGCTGGCCTCTCTGACTCCAAGAGTAGTCCAAGCATACTTTATGATGGCCCTTGTGCTGGCCTATCTGCTGGCCTAACTAAGCCGGCCTAACTCTGCCCTAACTAAACTGGCCTAATTTAGGATTGCGCCCTTCGGGTCAGTCCCTATTATATCTCTCAGCCCAACCTACCTCACAGGGCTGTTGTGAGAGTAAAACTAGTGGAGGGGAAGGTGTCATATGCAGAGCGGAAGAAGTGTGGAACTGAAATGCAATAAACAAGGATTAGGAAGAGGACATAGGTCTGTGGTAGACACCTGCTTTCTGTGTAAGAAGTCTAGGATCAGTCCTTTGCATTGCCGCGTAGGGCTGGGGAAAGGTAAAAGTATTGAATGTGCAATAAGTGAATCTTCAGTTTGGTTTCATGCATTAGCTGGTTATGTGGAATCTGCTGTTGTACCTATTAGTTTTACATACTGTATTTGTCATACAGAGCGCAATCCTCGCCTGGAGTTAGGCTGGCACAGTTAGGCCAGCAAAGTCTGGCCGGCACAAGGGCAACCGTAAAGTATGTTTGGACCACTCTTGCAGTCAGAGAGGCCAGCACACAGACATGCGCCATCCTCTCTGACTCCGAGAGTGGTCCAAACATACTGTACAGTGTCCCTTGTGCTGGCTAAACTGTGCTGGCCTAACTGTGCTGGCCTAACTACAGGTTAGGATTGCACGCTCAGTAGAAGGGCAAACTGTGAACCTAGGTTTGTGTGTGCGTGCGCGCGCATGCGTATGTCCTTAGTTTGATTGTAAATATCCAGCAAATATCTTACAGGGAAGACCTTTATGTGAAACTCTGAGGAATTACTACCGCTCACATAGACAACATTGACCTAGATGGACTAATGGCCTGGCTCCATATAAGACAACTTGACATCAAATGAAATGCGAACATATTTTGCTTTTAGAACACTTCTGATGTTATTTCCCTCTTCGATCATGGCTGCAAGTCTGGGAATCATAGTTTGTCAAGGGTGCTGAGAATTCTTCGATTGGGATGCCTACACACACACTCTACACAGAGCACATGTCTCTGGGTAGGGCTGAGAAAGACCATATAATAATTTGAAATCCTGGACTGCTGCTAATCTGCAGAAATAAGCGTCTGTGGTTCTCAAACATTCTAGCATCGGGACCCACTTTTAGAATGGCAATCTGTTTGGGACCCCCCGGAAGTGATGTCATGGCCGGAAGTGCTATCACTGTGACACTGTTTCCTGAGAATGCAGCAGTAAGTTGGGTTATTTCTCAGCCATTTTCCAATAGCAAAGTAATTCTGAAAGGAAAAAAAAGCCTATTTACAACCTTGACACAAGCAAAATAATCACGCAGCCCTCTCCAGCATCCCATCTCCCCATATTTTCCATATTTCCCCATATTTTCCATATGGCTACTCTAGGTGCTTCATGACCCACCTGAAATTGGCTTGCGACTCACTTTGCCGGGTCCCGAACCACAGTTTGGGAACCACTGCTTTAGCTTAAGGTGATTTTGAAAGAAGATGATCTAAAGATCTTCTTTAAAGGTGATCTTTAAAAGAAGAAAGAAAAAAGACACTCCAACACGTATCTCCCTATATTTACACAAGCTTGCACACTGCAGGAGCTCAGCTCCTTGCAAACTGCTGGAGCTGAGCCGTATGCAATGCAATGAGCTGCTCTTTGATTTCTGAATAGCCTCAGGCCTTGAGGCAATTAGTGATCCGATGTCTCCATCGCCCCTGTTTGCACTGGAGGCTCTGCAGGACCCACCCGAAATTGAATCTGAGAAACAATTTGAGAAACACTGAGCTAGATGGACCATGGGAAGTGGGGATCAATACACTCCAGATGGAGTCCGTAGAAGTCCATCTTGCATTAGTGGGAAATAAAACCACAAAGCCTGATTGCATGGACTGTTGTTGGAACAGCGCATTAATGCTTCAAATTAAAAAAAATTCACAATTCATCATGTTAGTTTCTCTTCCCCCCACCCCACCCTGGGAAATAACAACCAACAACCAAAGAATCTGTCCCCAGTAAATAGTGACTGGTACAGAATGGTCAGTGGTGTCATCCAAATGATTTAGGAACAGGTACTCACTTTTGATTGGCACTTGTCAGGGTCCGCCCACCGGAAGTGATATCATAAGCCGGAAGTGATGTCGTGGCAGGAAGTGAGGCCATAGCCGGAAGTGATGTCATGATTGTTGCCATGGATGTGATCCTATTTGTAATAACTTCAGCTTGTGGTTAGTGTTGATTTAACTTCTATTGCTTTGCTTTCTAGAGATGTGTATAGACATCTTTTGCTTCAACTGTTCCCTGGTTAAATAGCGGCCTAGACTGTACTAGATTGGGAGCCCTTTTGGGACAGGGAGCCATTTAACTTTAATGTGAAATGCAAGGAGTCGGCAAGAAGCAGGAGGGGGAACGGGTGCCCACCGGGCCGCGCAACCATGTGGGCACCCGACTGAGTGCAAGGATTGGAGAGGGAACGGGTGACCAAAAAAAGACCGCGTGGGGGCTGGGGCTGGGGGGAGGCTGCAGGAGGAACCGGGATGCTGGATCTGCGTGGCTGGAGCGAGCGGGAGCCCCAGGCAGCCTACCTTCAATGGTAAATGGTACAGAAAACCATTGTCAGCTGACACTGCATTTCATGCCTTTGCTAAGCGGGAGGCCTAGGCCAGGCCAGGCCTTTGACGCCGGAGCTCGTTTTGCTGCTCTTTGGGCCGATTCCAGGCTTCACCTCTGCTACGTTGCTCCGCTTGCAGCTTGACGGGAGCCGGGACTGACAGCTCGTACTCAGCTCCAGGGCTTACCAAATCGAGGCGCTCTAATTCCAGTTAGGAAGCAGAACCCGGCCTCCGAAGCGTAAATCTTGGGCTCTTTCTTCCGTGGCCAAGAACACTCCCCCCTCTTTTCAGTTGCCGCACTTCCAAATTCCTGCAGACAAGCCCCCCCTGTGGCATTTTTCATCCTGACAGCAGAGTCCGGAAATGTGGCTGCACCCGGCCTCCACCTGACTGACAAATGCATCCCAACCTCCTCCTCTCTGTTCAACTCCAAAGAATTTGCGGAGCCAAATCAGAAGGACTTTTCCCTTCATTCTGCCTCCCCGTCTCCTTGATGCATGAGGCCTCTGTTTGTTTTTTAAAAAATGACCCCATCGGGAGTTTTGTATTAGTTCTTAAGGTCCAGGCTATCTTTCAAACAAACCTGCAATTTCTCACCGCCGGATCAGCGAGCGGAAAGGAACATTTTGCTGCAGTTTTTGAGGCTGCTGGGATCACAGAGCAATGGGGTGAGACAAGGTCAGAGACTGCAGAGGGAAGCCGAGGTTAATTCCTAAAGGCCATCCAGGTAGATATGAAAGGCGCCAAGGAGGAATTACGAATCAGGGTTCATGGGGCTGAGGAACGACCGAAGAACAGCGCTGCCCGATCAGGTCAAAGATCGATCTGGCCCAGCATCCTGTTTGCCATGGTGGCCAACCACAGAACTCTTTCCCACCATGCTGTTGTCTTGCAACAGGTATTCAGAGGCACACTGGCTCCAAACATGGAGCTTGTATGTCCCCCAGAAATGCTTCCGAATCCAATCCCTCTTTAACGCCATCCAATTTCATGGCCATCAACTTGTGGCAATGAATTCCAAATCCTTCCCCTGTACTCAGGGATGTGCCAGCATCTGCTCTTCCCACTCTCTGATGTTTTGACTCAGCACTCCCCTCCCCTTCTTCTCTGCCCCCTATTCCTTTTCCAATCTAGGGAGTGGAAGGAGGAGGGGGAGTATTGGAAGCAGAGATGGGCACACCCCAACAACCTACTACCTGAGGCAACCATTCCCAGGTGGCCTCATGGATGGCCAGCCCTGACTGTGACTGAGAGCTCAATCCTAAACTGGAGTTAGGCCAGTATAAACGAAGCCAGCAAAGTTTGGCCAGCACAAGGGCCACCATAAAGCGTGTTTGGACCATTCTTGGAGTCTGTGTGATGGCCTCTCTGACTCCGAGAGTGGTCCAAACATACTTTATGGTGGCCCTTGTGCCGGACAAACTTTGCTGGCTTAGCTTATGCCGGACTAACTCAGCTCAGGACTGCGCCCATAGTCTCTAACTGTTTTAGAAAGACTTCATTAAAAGACCTTTTCTTTCTTTCTTTCTTTCTTTCTTTCTTTCTTTCTTTCTTTCTTT
>JAJKFI010038149.1:0-12686 GCA_029204185.1 Lerista edwardsae
CCAACCAACCAACCAACCAACCAACCAACCAACCAACCAACCAACCAGCCAGCCAGCCAGCCAGCCAACCAGCCAGCCAGCCAGCCAGCCAGCCAGCCAACCAGCCAGCCAGCCAGCCAGCCAACCAACCAGCCAGCCAGCCAGCCAGCCAGCCAGCCAATCAGCCAGCCAGCCAGCCAGCCAGCCAACCAACCAACTAACCAACCAACTAACTGTCCTGCTGAATCAGAGTAGGGGTCCATCTAGACCATGATCTAGCCCAGGGGTGTCAATCGTAAGGCCTGCAGACCAGATGCAGCTCCTCTGAAACTCTTTTATCAGGCCCCTATTATAATTCTGGGCTCTCCCAAAGCCACCCTTTCAGCAGTGCCATTTCTGCCAAAGCATCACTCAGCAGAGCACCTCTAAGCTGCCGAGCGGCCAAGTGACACCTCAACAGAAGCAGCGCTGCTGAAAGGGCGGCCCATATCTTGAAAATGGGATCAAAATATTTTCCCTTGTGTCGTTTGCAGCTGATGGGTTCCTATGTGAGAACGAAGGGCTGATTCCTGGCCATCCTCTGCTGAATTACATCGCTTCCTGCTTCCAACCCTTAGCAGGTGCCGTGAACACTATGCGGCTGACTATATACCTCTGATCAAGCCTCATGATCTTCCCTCAGTGGCCAAATGGGTATCTCCAGGGTGCTCAACAGCAGAGCACAAGAGCTACAGACCTTCCCATTTGTTGCCTCCCAGCAGCTCCTATTTAACTGCAACGGCTAATATCTGTTGTAGCTGATAATGGCTGATAGCCCCTATTTAATTTGTCAAATCTCCCTTTAATGTCATCGAAGCCTAGTGGCCACCACGGCGTCATGTGGCCGTCAATTCCATAAATTAATTACTCCCTTGCGGGGAGATGTATATTTGTGCCTGTCCTCTGGATTCAGTCAAGGATGCTGACAGCCACTCCATGCCCGCTGTCAAACACTGACAGCTACATCTCAAAAGCTGTGAAAAAGTGATTGCGCCATTCGGTGACAAAGTTGGGGGGAGGCAATTTCAGCAATTTCTTGGGTGGGGCTGAAGCGCTCCGAGATGCTTCTCACGGGCCTGGCTGCCATCATTTCCCCCCCGCAATCCGCATGTGACAATGATGTGACATCATGTCTAGTGCGCTCACTCCCAGCTGCAGAGAGGCGGTGTAAACCATAAAAAGAAGCGGCAGACATGACACTCGGAGCCACCTCAACAAACAAGGATGCCCCCCCCCTTAGAACGGAAACTTCTCAGGACCTTTCTCCTCTACCCCCAAAGTGCCCCGTTTTGTCCTGAAAGCCTTTGAATCTCTCTGAAACAACTTTGAAAGAGAATTTTTTTCCACATCCGTGCTAGTCGCGCATAACAACTTGATGGCAGAACCACGGAGGGCACAATCTTAACCTGGTGTTAGGCTGGAACAAGTCCCTTGTGAGCTCAGGAGTCTCAGAAACACGGCGTAAAGTGCATTGGTACCACTCTCAGGCAGCAATGGGATCTACACACGACTTGGGGGAACGGAGGGCGGGACTTAGACGGGACTACCGTTTGATTGGCAGCCCGTCTGTGCACTTCCGCTTTCATTCCGCTCGCCCTGCATCCGTCCCTGGCCTCGGAGGGGGCGCCTGCTCACCTGGGGGGAAGGGTGGGGGCCGCGGGGCGAGCGGAACGAAAGCGGAAGTGCACAGACGGGCTGCCAATCAAACGGTAGTCCCGTCTAAGTCCCGCCCTCCGTTCCCCCAAGTCGTTTGTAGATCCCATCGCTGCTCTCAGGGCGCAATCCTAACCTGCGCCAGAACAGCCCAGGCTGGCAAGCCTGCACTGTATCCAATTCAGGTTGGGATTGCGCTGGAGCCTCCACACGTCGTGACCAGCCACCCTGATGGGCTGGCTCAGATCTGTGCCCACCATATAGCAGGCGCAGGTCCAAGCAAGCAGTGCGACCTGAATCAAGGCTCTGTGGCCTGGGGACGGGCCTAATGGCCACATCCAAGCTCCGCCCCCTCCCCAGTGGGGAGGAACATGGCCAGTGCAGTGGAGCCTTACTTACTGGCTGCTCCGGCACTGCAAGTGCTTGCGTTGATGCCGCACGCCTTGCGCTGGCATGGGCCCGGTGGGTTGCCACTTGCGGCAGCCAGCCCATGCGCTCGGGTGCTTGTGAGATCCGCAAAGAACATTATGCTGGCGGAATTATGTTACGTGCATTCCTCCTGCATGATGCGCCCATAGGATTGGGCCCTCAATTCAGATATGTGACTGGCCGAGGCACATTTCACAGATCTGAATGTCAGGGAATATTCAGCTTGGCAAAAGCTATTCATCTGGCTCTTGTACGCAAAAGCCAAAAGATCAGATTAACCATAATCACTGCTCACCACAAATTAGCAATTTTAGGGTAAATTCTCCTTGTTGACCTACATTGCTGAGCTCTTAATCACAGGATCAACAAAACCAGTCAGTGCATGTAAATAAGCAGCCTCCATTAAAATAATTGGTGGCTATACACATGTACCAGGACTTTCTCTCTCTCTCTCTCTGTGTGTGTGTGCGTGTGTGTGTGTGTGTGCGTATGAGTATGCGTATATACACAACAGATTTTGTTTTTAAAATGGCACAAAAATAGCACAATGGCACTGAAAAAAGGTGGAATTTAATAATTCAAATGGCATTCTCCACACTGGAGAGGGAAAGAAGATAAAATCTCCTGCACAGAAAATTATTTGGGAGCCTCGATGCAGCACGCATCAGATCCATATGTCAGTTTTCTGCGAAATTTACAAAGCATGTATCACGGGAGTTGGAGACTATTCTGCCTGTGTGACAGCAGCCCCCTTTCTATCAACAACACATTGTCTGACACAGAGGAGAGCGATGGCCCCTGCATGCTTCAGTTGCAACTGGCCAATATTTCTAGGGTCTGTAGGCAAGTGCATTGGTTTTCAGAATGAACAGACATGCATATAAAGAGATGGAATGAAATTGAACACATGGCAATGAATGGGGAATATCAGGATCGGAGAGTGGAGGAGGCGTGATAGGCAAGCTATTCTAAGTCCCCACTCAGTGCAGGAAAACCAGAGCTAGAGTATTTCCAACAGGTGGCTGACCAGCCTCTGCTTGAAGACCACCAGTGAGAAAGAGACCATGTCCTAGAGCGAGGGCCTCCGAAGCCTATGGGCCAGATTCAGTGTCTGGGGAATACCTTCCCCATCATGAGTGGCGCAAGGAGCTTTTATGACAGGAGCCGGCATGCCTTTAGAATTAATAGGAGCGAAGTGAAGCCAGGGGGCGGGCTTAGCAGCCATGTTGGTTGACTCAAAACATTCCTCATTCCAAGCATTTCAGATTGCTTTGCTCGTACTGTTTAGGACTGAATAAAAATAAAAACTTACGAAAATAAAAACATGTGATCGTGTAGAAACATTATTGGTAACCTTATTATGATTTAATATGCAATTACAAGGTTAAATTCCTCATAATTATATTACTGAACATACCTGACGAAATGCTACTTGCTGTCTATTTAAACTCGGATTGCACTGTTTTGACAGACTTATTTTTTGAAATCTACACAAGCAAAAATAAAACGGTCATGCCCCATAAAAAAAAGTCTGTTAATGTTCAGAATTTCATAAGTATTACAGTAGGAAAATTACATTAAAATCTCTTCATGACACAAGTAGTTGTCAATATGAGAGGAATTCTTTTTTACTTCTAGACTACAAAGAGTATTTTTGAAAACTTCTACACTCACCCCCCTAAAAAACAAATTCTGTTAATGTTCACAATTTCGAGAATATTACAGTAGGAAATGGAAGGCAGGAAAAAAAGTGTAAACGGGAAGGGGGAAAAAAGGAGGGGGAAAATATTTTTCTTTTTAACCTTCTAGACCATTAACAGTGGGTGTCAGAAAATGGTGAATAAGACTGCTAGGAACAACAAGGAATTACACAGCTTCAAAAATAATGCACTCACTGTTTCAGTGAACGGTAGTTTTATTGAACCGATGTAATGTGAATACATGAATCTTTCCGTGGAAATTAAATCCCATTTTTCGTTCAGCGATTCGCACACCCGTATGCAGAACACGCAGGCATGCTTAAAGAGGTTGAAATTAACTTTTACACGCGTGCAGGGAGATTTTTATTCGTGAATTCGTGGCAATCCTCCCTCGCGGCAATGATCTGAGTCAGCCATATTTGTTGACCCGAGGCGGCTTCAAGAAAATGACATCATGCCAGCTCCTGTCATAAAAGCTTCTTGGTGGCGCGGAGTGTTCCACCTTGCAGCTGCTTCATTTGACAGCCAATTGGCTGGCAAGGGTGCTCTAGGCATTTGCATCTATGCCACAGCATCCCAGAAGGCTGTGCAGCATGAAGCTGGGCACGAATGCCAATGCCTACAGCATCCCTGCAGCCGATCAGCTGCAAAATGGAGGGGTTGCAAGAGAGAACGATCCGCGCCTCTCAGTACAGGGAAAGCATTCCCCGCACACAGCAGTCTGTGGTTTGGAGACCACGGTCCTAGAGAACCCACGTCCTAGTTCCCTGGGCATCCTGGGAAATCTCGTCCAGCAGAACAAACTACAGAACCTCAGTTGGAATAAAGTTCTAAGCACGAAACAAGAGATTGAAGTGCCACCATTTGGCTGCAGCAGACAAGCATCCATTGGCTTTTCATTATATGGTAATACTCATAATGATTATTAATTTAGCCTCAATCATTTGGAGGGGCTGCTGAAACCAAAGCATATTGGCTTGTGCATGCGGGTCCCATCTCCCGCATCTAATTGCACCATATTTGCAATCAATAGCAATCACCCGGCTAAATTAATCAACATTGAGTCTGCTTGAGAGAAGCGGAATCTCTCTCCAAAGCCAAAGTTACTTGAGATTCTTTCCGAGTTCTTCGACACTTGGTTGCTTGCCTCATATCCTTGGAGCCCTTGTTTTCAGACTCCATTTCGGGCTTCTTTATCTTTCTTCTGCACATTCTAACTTGTTTACTGATTTGCTGAGCATTTTGAAATTAGCTCCCACCCAAAGGAACACCCCAAGTGCCCTGTAGTATTTGCCTTCAATCAGACGGCATGGGGTTTCATTTGTTTTCCTGACATTATCTGCACCTAGCGAAGAGCAGCAATACACCCTCAGCACCCCGGCAAACGCAACATTTGAATCGCAAGGAAGAAAAAGGAAAGAAACCTCAGGGATCCTGGAGAAAAAAAAGAAAAACCAAAAATAAAAAAAACCACATTCCGCATTTGTATAAATAGGTTACTGCTTCTCTAGAAAACTGAACTATAACTTTGATTATGCGGGGAAAAGGATTATTGTTTTCTGAAAATGGGTTTTAATCTGCTGTATTAACGCTTGGCTTTTATATAGTGTGGGACGTGGTGGCGCAGCGGGTTAAACTGCTGAGCTGTGAGCTTGCTGACTGGAAGGCTTCTGCACTGAGGGTTGGCAGTTTGAGACCACGTGACGGAGTGAGCTCCCGTTGCTTGTCCCAGCTCCTGCCAACCTAGCAGTTCGAAAGCACGTCAAAATGTGGGTAGATAAAGGTACCACTTTGGTGGGAAGGTAACGGTGTTCTGTGCACCTTGGCGTAAAATCATGCCGGCCACATGACCATGGAAACTTGTCCTTGGACAAACGCTGGCTCTTCGGCTTAGAAACGGAGATGAGCACCGTCCCCTACAGTCGGTCATGACTAGACCATTCGGTCGTGGGGAAACCTTTACGTTTTATACAGCACTTCTTGAGTTTGCAGAGAACTTGCACATGCTTGCCTCCTTAAGGTAGCAAGTCATATTATTATCCATGTTTTCAGATGAGAAAGAGCAGCTTGCCACACTCTGCTTTGTGAGTGCTGGGGGAAGTGAGAGCCAAGCCAGGAAAGTCCTGGTTCATCATTAGGGGCCCAATCCTAAGGCCTTTATCCAGTGGTGTCATCCAAATGATTTAGGAACAGGTACTCACTTTTGATTGGCACTTGTTGGGGTCCGCCCACCGGAAGTGACATCATAAGCCAGACGTGATGTCGTGGCAGGAAGTGAGGCCATAGCCGGAAGTGATGTCATGATTGTTGCCATGGATGTGATCGTGTTTGTAATAACTTCAGCTTGTGGTTAGTGTTGATTTAACTTCTATTGCTTTGCTTTCTAGAGATGTGTATAGACATCTTTTGCTTCAACTGTTCCCTGGTTAAATAGCAGGCTAGACTGTAGTAGATTGTGAGCCCTTTTGGGACAGGGAGACATTTAACTAATGTGAAATGCAAGGAGCCGGCAAGGAGCAGGAGGGGGAATGGGCGACCAAAAAAAGACCGCGTGGGGGCTGGGGCTGGGGGGAGGCTGCAGGAGGAACCGGGACTTTGGATCTGCGCAGCTGGAGGGAGCGGGAGCCCCAGGCAGCCTACCTTCTCACGCTTGCCACCTTATTCCCGGGTCTCCCTCGCTGCTGCTGCCGCCGCCTCCAGTCCTCTCGCTCCGCTACTGCTGCTGCCGCCGCCACCACCACGCTGCCTGCCTGCCTGCCTCCTCACAGAAAGTGCAGGCAAGGGCTGTGGGCGTGCAGTATGCATGCGCAGCTGCTGAGCCAACCAGCCGACGGGGCCAGCTTTGAGTGGGCGGGGCCAGGTCAACTTCTAAGAACCGGTACTCGTGTAGTGGTGCGTAGTGGGTGCATGACATCACTGCCTTTATCGTTGGCAGTACGTGCGAACCACTGGCTAAAAGGGTAGTGAATGTTCTGTAAAGCACGTTGGCTGGCACTGTCGAGTCAGATGTGCTGGGCCAGCACTAGTGAGCGCCTGGCCTCAGCACCCAAGGATGTCCCACTGGCGGTCCAGCAGCCCTGGCAACCCGTAAGTGTTTCCGGGCAGGGGGTGAGGCAGGGGTTCTTTTGCTAAAACATTTGGAAAGCAGTCAGTGGTGTCATCTAAATGATTTAAGAACAGGTACTCACTTTTGATTGGCACGTGTTGGGAGCCGCCCACCGGAAGTGACGTCATAAGCCAGAAGTGATGTCGTGGCAGGAAGTGACAGGAAGTGACATGAAAAAAGCCCTTTTTGAGGCCTCAGATGATTTTAAACTGACCCAACAGTTGCAACAGTATTCCACAGCACCCCCAGAACATGTTAAGCAGGCCTGGCATCATGTTAAAACCCCAGAGCAACTCATTTTTCAGTGGCAAGGAAAGGAAAGGCTCCGCTCGCTGCCTGCCTGCCTGCCTGGCTCTGAGAACATGCAGGCAACTCAAACATGCAGGAAATTCAAACGTTGCAGAGGGTGGAGTCGACGAGTGGGTGGGCGAATGGGCGGGGCCAGCTGTAATCCTAGAAACCGGTACTCGCGTACCCCCGCGTACCCCCTGCATGACATCACTGAAAGCAGTGCTTTAAAACACTAGCATGAACCTGCCTGGTATGACCAAGGTTCTTCCGGTCCATCATTCTGTTCCCATTGGTAACCAGCCAAATGCTGTCAGAATCTGACCAGTAGGATATGAAAGTGATGGTTTTCTCCTGCTGTCTGTCTTGGTTATTTGCCATTTGGAAGTACACTGCCTTGGTCTTTGGAGGTTCTGTTTCATGATCACAGCTAACAGCCATTGATAGACTGCCCCTGTCTCCCTAATATAAATGTGTTCCATTTTTCCGTCTTTTCACCCCCTCTTAGGTAGTAGCCATTTTGTGGCAATGAACACAATGAGGGAATTATCTGTTGCATGCGGAAGACGTTATGTCTACAATTCAATTTTGCAGCCCAAATTAGCTGTGGCAATTGACCTTTCAGCTCGAATTTCTGAATCACTGCAAGAGACAAAGGTTTGGTGGCTGGAGGATTGGGGGCGGGTGAGATGTAGTCATTTGCAGAAACTGTGCAGTGTTTGTTGTGTGCTGTTTTTAATTAGTGTGTGGTGTCACACACCTGGAGCTCTGCCGTATGACTGGTTATAAGTGCAGCCTGGTAAATAAACAACAGGGAGACGGGTGCTCTATGTCTTCATTTATTTCAATGTACATCTCGTTTCCCTATTTTTTTTAATAAAAAAAAACAACCTGAAGGCAGTCAGTCACAAATGGAAATGACCATAATACAAAAATGGATTAAAAATCATGTTGCAGAACATGAGACCCCAAATTGTTAAAAGAGCAAAAGCAGCAGGCATCAAAATTTTCAAACACTGGAAATGACAAATGCCTTCTAGAAAAGGAAAGTTGTAAAACCCTCCCAAATGGGTTTGGACAGGAAGGTCCATATACATGCTATAGGACCAGGAAGGCCTGCTTCAAATCTTTGTTACACAATGGAGCTCCCTGGGAGACTTTGAGCCAAATCCTAACCTGGAGTTAGGCCGGCTTAGTTTAGCCACCAAAAATTTGGCCAGCACAAGGGCCACCGTAAAGCAGGTTTGGACCACTTTCAGAGTCAGGGGGGATGGCGCATGTCTGTGTGCTGGCCTCTCTGACTCCAAGAGTAGTCCAAGCATACTTTATGATGGCCCTTGTGCTGGCCTATCTGCTGGCCTAACTAAGCCGGCCTAACTCTGCCCTAACTAAACTGGCCTAATTTAGGATTGCGCCCTTCGGGTCAGTCCCTATTATATCTCTCAGCCCAACCTACCTCACAGGGCTGTTGTGAGAGTAAAACTAGTGGAGGGGAAGGTGTCATATGCAGAGCGGAAGAAGTGTGGAACTGAAATGCAATAAACAAGGATTAGGAAGAGGACATAGGTCTGTGGTAGACACCTGCTTTCTGTGTAAGAAGTCTAGGATCAGTCCTTTGCATTGCCGCGTAGGGCTGGGGAAAGGTAAAAGTATTGAATGTGCAATAAGTGAATCTTCAGTTTGGTTTCATGCATTAGCTGGTTATGTGGAATCTGCTGTTGTACCTATTAGTTTTACATACTGTATTTGTCATACAGAGCGCAATCCTCGCCTGGAGTTAGGCTGGCACAGTTAGGCCAGCAAAGTCTGGCCGGCACAAGGGCAACCGTAAAGTATGTTTGGACCACTCTTGCAGTCAGAGAGGCCAGCACACAGACATGCGCCATCCTCTCTGACTCCGAGAGTGGTCCAAACATACTGTACAGTGTCCCTTGTGCTGGCTAAACTGTGCTGGCCTAACTGTGCTGGCCTAACTACAGGTTAGGATTGCACGCTCAGTAGAAGGGCAAACTGTGAACCTAGGTTTGTGTGTGCGTGCGCGCGCATGCGTATGTCCTTAGTTTGATTGTAAATATCCAGCAAATATCTTACAGGGAAGACCTTTATGTGAAACTCTGAGGAATTACTACCGCTCACATAGACAACATTGACCTAGATGGACTAATGGCCTGGCTCCATATAAGACAACTTGACATCAAATGAAATGCGAACATATTTTGCTTTTAGAACACTTCTGATGTTATTTCCCTCTTCGATCATGGCTGCAAGTCTGGGAATCATAGTTTGTCAAGGGTGCTGAGAATTCTTCGATTGGGATGCCTACACACACACTCTACACAGAGCACATGTCTCTGGGTAGGGCTGAGAAAGACCATATAATAATTTGAAATCCTGGACTGCTGCTAATCTGCAGAAATAAGCGTCTGTGGTTCTCAAACATTCTAGCATCGGGACCCACTTTTAGAATGGCAATCTGTTTGGGACCCCCCGGAAGTGATGTCATGGCCGGAAGTGCTATCACTGTGACACTGTTTCCTGAGAATGCAGCAGTAAGTTGGGTTATTTCTCAGCCATTTTCCAATAGCAAAGTAATTCTGAAAGGAAAAAAAAGCCTATTTACAACCTTGACACAAGCAAAATAATCACGCAGCCCTCTCCAGCATCCCATCTCCCCATATTTTCCATATTTCCCCATATTTTCCATATGGCTACTCTAGGTGCTTCATGACCCACCTGAAATTGGCTTGCGACTCACTTTGCCGGGTCCCGAACCACAGTTTGGGAACCACTGCTTTAGCTTAAGGTGATTTTGAAAGAAGATGATCTAAAGATCTTCTTTAAAGGTGATCTTTAAAAGAAGAAAGAAAAAAGACACTCCAACACGTATCTCCCTATATTTACACAAGCTTGCACACTGCAGGAGCTCAGCTCCTTGCAAACTGCTGGAGCTGAGCCGTATGCAATGCAATGAGCTGCTCTTTGATTTCTGAATAGCCTCAGGCCTTGAGGCAATTAGTGATCCGATGTCTCCATCGCCCCTGTTTGCACTGGAGGCTCTGCAGGACCCACCCGAAATTGAATCTGAGAAACAATTTGAGAAACACTGAGCTAGATGGACCATGGGAAGTGGGGATCAATACACTCCAGATGGAGTCCGTAGAAGTCCATCTTGCATTAGTGGGAAATAAAACCACAAAGCCTGATTGCATGGACTGTTGTTGGAACAGCGCATTAATGCTTCAAATTAAAAAAAATTCACAATTCATCATGTTAGTTTCTCTTCCCCCCACCCCACCCTGGGAAATAACAACCAACAACCAAAGAATCTGTCCCCAGTAAATAGTGACTGGTACAGAATGGTCAGTGGTGTCATCCAAATGATTTAGGAACAGGTACTCACTTTTGATTGGCACTTGTCAGGGTCCGCCCACCGGAAGTGATATCATAAGCCGGAAGTGATGTCGTGGCAGGAAGTGAGGCCATAGCCGGAAGTGATGTCATGATTGTTGCCATGGATGTGATCCTATTTGTAATAACTTCAGCTTGTGGTTAGTGTTGATTTAACTTCTATTGCTTTGCTTTCTAGAGATGTGTATAGACATCTTTTGCTTCAACTGTTCCCTGGTTAAATAGCGGCCTAGACTGTACTAGATTGGGAGCCCTTTTGGGACAGGGAGCCATTTAACTTTAATGTGAAATGCAAGGAGTCGGCAAGAAGCAGGAGGGGGAACGGGTGCCCACCGGGCCGCGCAACCATGTGGGCACCCGACTGAGTGCAAGGATTGGAGAGGGAACGGGTGACCAAAAAAAGACCGCGTGGGGGCTGGGGCTGGGGGGAGGCTGCAGGAGGAACCGGGATGCTGGATCTGCGTGGCTGGAGCGAGCGGGAGCCCCAGGCAGCCTACCTTCAATGGTAAATGGTACAGAAAACCATTGTCAGCTGACACTGCATTTCATGCCTTTGCTAAGCGGGAGGCCTAGGCCAGGCCAGGCCTTTGACGCCGGAGCTCGTTTTGCTGCTCTTTGGGCCGATTCCAGGCTTCACCTCTGCTACGTTGCTCCGCTTGCAGCTTGACGGGAGCCGGGACTGACAGCTCGTACTCAGCTCCAGGGCTTACCAAATCGAGGCGCTCTAATTCCAGTTAGGAAGCAGAACCCGGCCTCCGAAGCGTAAATCTTGGGCTCTTTCTTCCGTGGCCAAGAACACTCCCCCCTCTTTTCAGTTGCCGCACTTCCAAATTCCTGCAGACAAGCCCCCCCCTGTGGCATTTTTCATCCTGACAGCAGAGTCCGGAAATGTGGCTGCACCCGGCCTCCACCTGACTGACAAATGCATCCCAACCTCCTCCTCTCTGTTCAACTCCAAAGAATTTGCGGAGCCAAATCAGAAGGACTTTTCCCTTCATTCTGCCTCCCCGTCTCCTTGATGCATGAGGCCTCTGTTTGTTTTTTAAAAAATGACCCCATCGGGAGTTTTGTATTAGTTCTTAAGGTCCAGGCTATCTTTCAAACAAACCTGCAATTTCTCACCGCCGGATCAGCGAGCGGAAAGGAACATTTTGCTGCAGTTTTTGAGGCTGCTGGGATCACAGAGCAATGGGGTGAGACAAGGTCAGAGACTGCAGAGGGAAGCCGAGGTTAATTCCTAAAGGCCATCCAGGTAGATATGAAAGGCGCCAAGGAGGAATTACGAATCAGGGTTCATGGGGCTGAGGAACGACCGAAGAACAGCGCTGCCCGATCAGGTCAAAGATCGATCTGGCCCAGCATCCTGTTTGCCATGGTGGCCAACCACAGAACTCTTTCCCACCATGCTGTTGTCTTGCAACAGGTATTCAGAGGCACACTGGCTCCAAACATGGAGCTTGTATGTCCCCCAGAAATGCTTCCGAATCCAATCCCTCTTTAACGCCATCCAATTTCATGGCCATCAACTTGTGGCAATGAATTCCAAATCCTTCCCCTGTACTCAGGGATGTGCCAGCATCTGCTCTTCCCACTCTCTGATGTTTTGACTCAGCACTCCCCTCCCCTTCTTCTCTGCCCCCTATTCCTTTTCCAATCTAGGGAGTGGAAGGAGGAGGGGGAGTATTGGAAGCAGAGATGGGCACACCCCAACAACCTACTACCTGAGGCAACCATTCCCAGGTGGCCTCATGGATGGCCAGCCCTGACTGTGACTGAGAGCTCAATCCTAAACTGGAGTTAGGCCAGTATAAACGAAGCCAGCAAAGTTTGGCCAGCACAAGGGCCACCATAAAGCGTGTTTGGACCATTCTTGGAGTCTGTGTGATGGCCTCTCTGACTCCGAGAGTGGTCCAAACATACTTTATGGTGGCCCTTGTGCCGGACAAACTTTGCTGGCTTAGCTTATGCCGGACTAACTCAGCTCAGGACTGCGCCCATAGTCTCTAACTGTTTTAGAAAGACTTCATTAAAAGACCTTTTCTTTCTTTCTTTCTTTCTTTCTTTCTTTCTTTCTTTCTTTCTTT
>JAJKFI010038150.1:13637-24438 GCA_029204185.1 Lerista edwardsae
TCAGAGTCAGGGAGGATGGCGCATGTCTGTGTGTTGACCTCTCTGACTCTGAAAGTGGTTCCAACATATTTTAAGGTGTCCCTTGTGCTGGCCAAACTTTGCTGGCCTAACTGCTGACCTAGCTCCAGGTTAGGATTAAACATTTAATGTATTAGTTTTTAATGTACCACAAAATTGTTTGGTCTTTTTTTTTTTTTTAATGGTTAACACTGTTAATTTTCTGTAGCTTATTCGGTTATTTTGATTTCTGTTGGTGTATTTTAAAGCTGATTTTGGTGTATTTTAACAATGGATGTTAATACTGGATGTTCCCCTCTGGATGTTCTGGATGGTGGGGGGCAAAAATAGCTGAGGCTGCAATCCTATGCACACTGGGGTATATAGATGAGACATGTAGCACAAATTGCTCCCTTATGCTGGGTCAAGCGTTCTTCCACATCACTCAGTATTGCCAGACCCTGACTGGCTGAATCTCTCTCTGCTTCCAGACAAGCATCTTCCCCAGTCAGGTCTAGAAATATTGTCAAGGGTGGATGCTAAGACCTGCTATGGATCTTTCCTTACCCTTGTGGTATTGAGTTCCTCCAACCCATTTAACCAGGCTGCAGAGAGAAGGCTGGAGGAGCTCCCTTTGTCATTCCAAATTCTGGCTAAGCTCTGCCCACCCCTCCAGCCCACTGGTTCTCCCCCCCCAGCCCAAGTCTGGTCTGCCTACAAAGACTTCTGGGGCAGGCCTGGGTGTCCGACTATAAGACCCACAGAAGTCAACGCTATCTGGTTCCATTCAGAAAGGGGTTAGAGAAGAGCTTCTCTGTACGATCTGCCAAGGCCCAGAATTGCTCTCCATAGTTTGCTTTCTATTTGGCAGCATGATGAATGCCCCACTTTTCCCCATTGTGTTTGCCCATTTCACTGGATTTTGGGGCATGTTAAACTTCCCGGAAACTCCTGTGCAGGTTTGAAAGCCCAGCAAGCCTCCTTTGTACATAGCCAATGCTCCCAGCTTCTGGTTCTGGGTATTTAGCAACCACCACCACCCCCCACTTTCTGTTGATATGGTTGGTTTATTCATGGCAGTGATGTCATGCAGGGGGTATGCGGGGGTTCCTAGGATTACGGCTGGCCCCGCCCATTCACCCGCCCACTAATTGACTCCGCCCCCTGCAATGTTTGAATTTCCTGCACGTTTGAGTTGCCTGCATGTTCTCAGAGCCAGGCAGGCAGGCAGGCAGCGAGCGGAGGCTTGCCTTGTCTTGCTACTGAAAAATGAGCTGCTCTGGGGTTTTGGAACTGTTGGGTCACTTTAACATGATGCCAGGCCTCCTTAACATGTTCTGTGGGTGCTGTGGAATACTGTTGCAACTGTTGGGTCAGTTTAAAATTGTCTGAGGCCTCAAAAAGGGCTTTTTTCATGTCCCTTCCTGCCACGACCTCACTTCCGGCTTATGACATCACTTCCGGTGGGCGGGTCCCGACACGTGCCAATCAAAAGTGAGTACCTGTTCTTAAATCATTTAGATGACACCACTGATTCATGGGTCATGTCAAGGTCTATTGCAACTTATAGATAGTACATCTTTGCCATTGTCACCCTTTCTTATAAGTAATAAATGAAAGGGATATGGACTATTAGGTCTGATGCAGCATGTTTAGATCTGATGCAACATTCTCCCTATGTTCCGGAAATCTGTATGTCCCACATCTTCCCTTGTGGGAATACTCCACAAAGAAGCCCTATGGAAGAAAATTCTACGTCAGGATCCTTGTAAACTAAGATAATATTTCAGCTCATGACAACAAGGGAGAAGGCTAGTGGAGAATTTTCACATTGCCTTGGAGACAAGATTAGTCAAGGGTTTGACAAATGTGTACTTTTCTATTGGAACTATAAAGGCAGAAAACCAGATCGTTCCATATGGTTCTGCACACTGACATCTATCTCCAGCCTCTGTAGCATCATATGACTTTGAGAAATGTGTGGGTCAGACTATTATTTTTCACCTCTTCTGCCTCAGAAATGAATATACACCGGAGAGATGTGTCGAACCGTTTGGCAAGCACCTGTCCAGAGAACCACTCTCCATCTTTCCTTCAAAATCTGTGCTGCAGAATGTTTCCTGGCCCTGAATACTACTCTTGTTAGGAGGCATAAAGTATTCAACTGATATGCATATACAGTAGTTTTATATATATAGGGGCTGTGCAACCATGGGAATTGGTTCTCTGAAGTGACAGAGATATTTTCCCTTCACTTCCAATGGTGTTTAACATACATGCATTAAAAAAAAAAAGTAACTCAGAATGATATTGTGATTTTGGGCAAAATTATGTTCTAAGGATCTACCAGATCAGTGGTTCCTCAAGTCCTACTCGGACTTTGGGACTGCAAGGAAGTCTTTGCAAGGGCAGGGCCTGGGGCTGGGCAGGGTGGTAGTGTCCCAATGGGGCACTGCAGCTATTGTGGCGGAATGGGCACCCTGGGGCTTTTCCCCTTACTGGGGGGGGGGGTTGCACTGGCCTTGGGGGTGGTCTGGGAGCTGGGGCCTGGGCTGCAGCCCCCCTGATGCTAGAAATTGTTCCATTTGGGGATCAGAGTGACTTCTGGTTTTTGATCATTGCAGCGCCTTTGGGACACCCATTACCATTCCCCCTTATTAATGAGGAATGGCCCAGTTTTGGTTCCCTTCGGTGGGTCACGACCCACCACATTGAGAACTGCTGTACTAGAATAAAAGCAGTTTTCAGAAGAGTACAAATCTACAATGTTGGTTAGTTCCGACATGATATCATCTTTCTATGCAGTGCCCCTCAAACTGATGGATGTTTTCCAGGTGGTGGAATGGCATAATATGCCACTGTTGACATACGGCTCAATCCAGGAATGTTATTAAACAGGTGGAGATTGCCATCTATTTTAATAAGTTCCATCACTCATGATTAAAACTGAGTTAGGGTTATCAAATGAAACTTTGTGGGGATTAAGCTGATATTTGATAGTAACTGGAGCAACCAGCTTTAACTGAGTAATCAGTGCAACCCAACGTGAAGGGCATATGTCAATATTCTTCAAAGGGAAAAAAGGTGTGACAAATCATAACACAGAAAGCCAAAACTCCAACAAGTCACCAAAAAGTGGTGGGGTGTTAGCTAGGTCTTTCTCCCTCATTTTGCATTCATTGTTCATATACGTATTTTCATTGACTTGAGGCTGCAATCCTATGCACACCTATCTGGAAATCAGTCTCTAACTCAATGGGACTTATTTATTAGCAGACACACAAAGGATTGCACAACTCACAGAACAATCCTAAGGCCACGTTGAGTTGGCACATGTCCGCTGCGTTGACCCTACACTGTTGTGACAGTGCCGTAAGACACTTTGGTGCCAGTGCAAGTGGCACAGGGCCAATGCAAGCAGCTGTGTTGGACCAGAAGTGCTGATGGATGGTGAGCCGCCCATATGCTGGCTGAGTTTGGCCAACACAGGGGCTTTTCGGAGCGCAGAGAAGGCAGGAGGGAGGGTGGAACGGGGTGGTGGGTGGGCATTCCTGTGGGCAGGGCAGCCCAGGGAGGAGGGAGGAGCCAGGATCTGGCAGTGATGCCAGATCCAAACCCCTGTCCCTGGACCATGTGGCCCCGATCCTGGCTGCTGTGGGTTTGTGGGATTTGCACCTGCTAAACAGCCATTGGCCCAGCTGGGGCTTACCCCAGGGCAAGGAGAAAATATCCAGCTGGCCTGCCTGCTCCTGCGCCAGTTAGGACTGTGCCATCATAAAGTTATTTCAAACATAATGGAAAACTTCTGCCTCCTCTTGAAAGGGCTTCCATTTTTCCTTCAGAGAAATATCAAATCTCCATCCACCCAGGGGCCATCAGTTTCTTCTTCTCCCATGCTGCTTGTGCTATGCCTACCAGAACACGAACTTTCTCTAGTAAAATGTTGTCTCCTCCTGTCTTGTCTGCTTTCTTCCTTCTGTCCTGCCTTTATGTCAACATACAAGACCACATTGCTGTTTGATGTCCCGACCGGTATCTTGTGGTCTGCATACTTTTTGCCTCTGGTTGTCCTCCCACCTTATGTTACTGCCTTACCCACCACCTCACCCCATTGCATCTGAACATTGCAGTTCAACATTAGAGCAGATTGTTTCCAAGTTTGCGGAAGAGCATTTTCTTCCAGGCCTTTCTCTGGTTGACCTCCTTTCGCCAGAGGCAAAGAGACCCTTTGGTTTCATGAACAGAAATATAGTAAGCCTTGTACAGGAATGGATTATAACTGCAAGATGGGAGATCGTTGAACAGAAGAGGGTCCGTGGGGCTTTAAATGAGAGCAGAACATGGGAAATGATGGAAAACTATATTTCCCCTACAATCTTTTAACACTAGGGGCTTACCAATTTTCCAGCACTGACATAGCTGTGCCAATGGGGCATGTGCTGCATCCTGCAGTTGAGGGGCAGTCATGGATCCCTCCTCAAGCTAAGGGAATCTTTCTTTCCATACCTTAAAGCTGAATTGCCCTTACTCCAGTGCTGGAAAGTTGGTTAGGATTGTGCCCTAGGTAATTGAGCATTTGTGTTCATTCATAATGGAAATGTTTGATTCCTGAAGGAAGGACATTGCTTTTGGACTCAGATAGCCCACTAACAGCCCATTCATGGATAATAAACTCATTCTAAGAGAGACTGTCTTCCAATAGGTACACTCTGCATTCCAGAAGAGCAGCTTCGAAGCTCAGGAATTTGAAATTTGATTCACTTCCACTCATTGCCTCCTGCAAATGATTAAAATGTTAGGATGACTATGAATTCTAAGCTGTAAACTGATGGTATTTATTTATTTACTATTTTAAGTATTTGTACCCCACTCTTCAGTTATTGAGGCTCCTAGTCCTGCTTAATAAAAATCAATCAATGCCAATCAATCAATCGATGCTGTCACCATCTCCCTGCTGTCACTGTCACTGACCAGTTGCCACTCTACTTAAGGGGGGATATGGTGTTTCCTGTTGCCCTGAGGGGGTCACAACCCCCAGGTTGGGAAACACTGCCCAAATGAGTGTGTTTAGGATTGCAGCCCTAATAAGCTCATGTCTGAGATCAGATTCAAAGAGGAGTTTCTGATTCATTACTCAGAGTCTGTATACCACATGGGCTCTACAAGGGGGCATGGTATATTAGGGCTCAGTTCATTGTGCAGGTCAGTTTATTCTGCAGTTTTACATAAACCTTTTCCTAGACTGTAGTCTAACAGACTGAAAGCAATGGGCTGCAAATTTATTTATTTATTTATTTATTTATTTATTTATTTATTTATTTATACCCCACCTTTCTGCCCGAAGGCACCCAAGGTGGCTAACAACAATTAAAATACAATAAAATCATTGTGTGTAATAGTTAAAAACAATAATTAAAACAATATTAAAACAATTAAAATTTAAAACAGCCAACCCTGTGGATCATAAAATATACAAGAGTGTAAAAAGAGGATGCAAAAACCAGCTAGCCTGTCAACAACTAAAAGCCTGCTGAAACAAAAAGGTCTTCAGCCCCCGCCGAAATACCTCTGAAGAGGGAGCAGTTCTCAAGTCTAAGGGGAGGGTATTCCAAAGTTGGGGGGACACCGCCAAGAAGGCTCTCCTACTGGCCGCCACCCCTCTCACCTCTCCTCGTGGCAGCACAGTCAAAAGGGCCCCCCCCCCCAGATGACCTCAGAGTACGGGTAGGATTATATGGAAAGAGGCGGTCCCTCAGATACCCCGGGCCTGAGCCGTAAAGGGCTTTAAAGGTCAAAACTAGCACTTGAATTGGGCCCGGAAAGGAACCGGCAGCCAGTGTAGTCGCCGAAACAACGGCCCGACAGAGTCGAACCAATGTGCCCCAGCAACCACACGAGCAGCTGCGTTCTGTACTAGTTGACATTTCCGGACCATCTTCAGAGGCAGCCCCACATAGAGTGTATTGCAATAATCTAATCTAGATGTCACTAGGGGATGGGTCACTGTGGCCAGGTCCACGCAGCTCAGGTATGGTCACAGCTGGCGAATCAGCCGAAGCTGAGCAAAGGCTCCCCTGGCCACCACCGCCACCTGGGAATCTGGGCCCAGCTGTGGATCCAGGAGAACCCCCAAGCTGTGGACATGCTCCTTCAGAGGGAGTGCAACCCCATTCAGAGCAGGATGATAGTCCAACACCCGAGCTGTGGATTTCCGGACCAGGAGCACCTCTGTCTTATCTGGATTTAATTTCAGCTTGTTCACCCACATCTAGCCCCCAACTGCCTCCAGACAACGACCCAGGACCTCAACTGCCTCCTCAGAATCAGGGGGAAAGGAGAGATGGGTGCGTGTCATCAGCATATTGATGGCATCCCACCCCAAACCCCTGGATGACCTCTCCCAGCGGCTTCATGAAGATGTTAAATAGCATGGGGGATAAAATAGACCCTTGCGGCACCCCAAACTTAAGAGGATGGGATGCCAAACAAGCGTCCTCCAGCACCACCTTCTGGGATCTGTCAGCCAGGAAGGAGCAGAACCACTGCACAACAGTGCCTCCAAGCCCCAACCCGGCCAGCCGACCCAGAAGGACACCATGGTCAATGGTGTCGAAAGTCACCGAGAGGTCCAGCAGGACTAACAGGGACGTACTCCCCCTGTCCATTCCTTGGCGTAGGTCATCCACCAAGGCGACCAAGGCAGTCTCGAACCTCGGTCTGAAGCCAGACCAGAATGGGTTCAGATAATCCATTTCCTCCAGTACCCTCTGTAGCTGGGACGCCACCACCTGCTCAATCACCTTTCCCAGAAATGGGATATTCGAGACTGGCCGAAAGTTGTTTAGATTAGTAGGATCCAGGGAGGGTTTATTCAGGAGGGGGTGAACTATCGCCTGCTTAAGAGCAGGCGGCAGCACCCCCTCCCTCAGAGATGAATTCACCACCCTCCCCATCCACTCGGCATATATATATATATATATGCATCCTCATGGAGGAAAAAAAGAAGTCTCTTACATGTAAATAAATAAAGCATAAATAAAAAATTAAAATGTAGGAAAAAGGTTACCCTGCTACCTGATTTGCTGGTTTTGTCTATGCAGGGATTTTTCCTATAAGGGAAATAATTCAAATATGCAGTGTGTACACCCTCCACTTGAAGCAGTGCCTTGATTTTGCTGAATGCATACACTGACCTTGTGTTTGCACACTAAATGACGGACTTCCTGCATGGCTAGGGCCCCTACATTGCTGTTCCAAGCCATGCTGATGCGCTAAATAGCTGCTTGTTTCCACACCAAACCAACATTTCAAGCAGCCAACCAAACATAGGATAAACTGCAATAGTTACCTCAATAGTATGACTGTGTAGTGAGTGGACTGGGTGGGAAGCTTCTTTATACCTGAACCTATATAAGTGTTGGCCAAGAAATGAATACATATTTACCAATCACAGTTGGGATTCAGGATACAGCTCAGTTTAGGGTCTCCACATCTTATGAGCCACTACTGGATACTACCCGTATCCTACTGGTATTGGTATGGGGATACTACTCCCCAAAATGGAATCAAGGCTGCAGGAGACAGTTTTCAACAGTGCAATCCTATACAGGTTTCCTTTAACCAGAGAAAATTGATTGCACTCGTAGATAGGTTTACCGATATAAATTAACATTTATATAGGTAAACTTATCTAGGAGTGCAGTCCTAACATGGAATTAGGCCAGCACAGTTAGACCAGGAAAGTTTGGCTGGCACAAGGGACACAGTAAAGTACATTTGGATCACTCTCAGCATCAGAGAGGCCAGCACGGAGAGTGTGCCATCCTCCCTGTCTCCAAGAGTGGTCCAAACACACTTTACAGTTGCCCTTGTGCCAGCCGAATTCCAGGTTAGGATTGCACTCTAGGTTTACCCCCATTGTGTTCAGTGGAATTTTTTCCCCATGAATTGGGCATAGGATTGTGCCCAAAGAGAAAGGAAGGCAGTCTGAATGAGACATTGCTTCGCATGGTGAACACATCCCTCATTACCCCACAGTTTTTCAGCCAAACTTTCAGAATGCTTTTTGCATGATTGTTAGGAAGTCTCCCCTTCAGACAATGCCACAGCACCAGACCTGCCTAAACCATTTTCTACCACTCTTCAGTGCATCATTGGTAGCAATTAAGCTTTAATTCAGGGATTAACATGCTCCTTTCAAGCTAGTATGGTGTAGTAGTTATACAGCTGGAACACAAGGAGATCAGGGTTACCTCACTATGAAACTCACTGGATAATCTTGAACCTATCACTATTACTCTAGCTAACCTGCCTCACAGGGTTGTTGTGTAGATAGAATGGGAAATGAGGGGAATGAGATTGAGATTGGGATTGGGATTGGGACTGAGATTGGGATTGGGATTGAGAGAGAAAGAGAGTTCTATATACATGTCTAAGCTCTCTGGAGGAAGTAGATGGATCCAGTTTGTAATATTGATTGGGTGCATGTGAAAGATATGAATATAACCACTACAAATTTGTGTGTGTATATATAATTTTGGAAATAGTGGGAGAGGTGGAGGATTATTTTTTCAGAAATTATTTCTGTTTCTTTGCCTTAATAAGTGAAGATTCTGGAGGGTAGGGATGGAGGTTCAGTCTGAAATTAATTCCACTGAATCCCTATTCTAATTTGACTAACATGCACGCGAAAAAGTTGCCTCTCGCATAAATGGCGGAAATTGATGTAAATATGATTTATTAAATAAATAGCATGGGTACCGGCCTGAGGAAGTCTATCTCAACATGGGCTGAAGCAGAAAGGCAATAAAATCCGCAATCTTCTCTCTCCCCCCCCCCCCGCCATGCTGACATTAGCCGGTTTTCCGGACAGGCTTCTGAGACGGACTAACAGTCCGAGATAAACATTGGCCCCCAGTGCGTGATATGTAGCGGTCAGTGACCAATAGCCAGTGCGGGACGAGAACGGCTGGAGGGACGATCAATCGGAGAGCAGAGAGACCGCTGTGTGTCAAGGCAGCCACGCGTTAGGCCACAGAAGACTGCTACAGTACGGTGTTAGAGAGCCGACCTCGGATTCCTTCCAAGGACACGTTTATCCTCCTGCACAGGAAATTTCGAGAGAAGATCACAATAGTTCGTACTGCACATCTTGAGAGGGGAGGGGGGGATTCTCGGAACCCCCTTCCAAGGTGCCTTTACAAGCTTTGCGCTGGAGATACGCAGCCGGTTGCGTTTGCGCGACGTCGGGAGAAAAGCAGAGAAATAATTTAATTAAGGAGGGGGGTACAGTGCAATCCGTCCAACCCACTCACTCGCCCACCCCGAGGAGGCCGCTGATCTCAACTCTTTCGGTAAACCCAAAGTAATATTTGCACGGGGAAGATCGCAGCGTTGTCATCATCACCACCACCTCCGTCGTCGTCATCTTTCGATTCCGGCTTCATAACTGGCATTAGAATTGTACTTTCCGTTCGCGCTTTGTTGGCAGTGATTTCTTTGGGAACGTTTCTCCGTTACTCTTTCCAGAGTCGCTTCCATTCTCTGGCCGGATAGCCGCCCCCCCCCCGGCGGTGTCGTCTGTTTCACCCCCCACCCCTCACACTTTTCATTTTATTCGGGATGGAGAACTCCTTTCTCTCCAGATGTTTCGAATACGCAACATTTTAGACCGTCCAGCGTGGACAGCATGTTTCTATATGCAATTTAGAGGATATGATGTTAAAAATCAAAGAATAAGGGGGTGTCCATGTTAAGCATAGCATTCGCCCATGTGCAGGTCTAAAAGCATACACGTAACGTTACGAATACATGACCTACTAGAAGTTAATATACGCACGCAGCCTTAATAAACATGCACAAGTCAGCAGAGAACTAGAGCAAAAGTCGAACTTTAGTGGTAGGAATAGAACCATCGTTTAAAATAAATCTGTCTACCATTCCTTTCTCAAGAATGTTAAATTACTGCACATAGTTTATTAGACCCATGTAGAATCAGAGATGTCCTCCGACGTCAAATAGATATCCGCTCTTTGTGTTTAAACCTCTAGGTAGTACCCATAGGCCTCAGCCATGGGGCCCAATCCTATGCATGTTTACGCTCTACCGACTATGTCCTGTTCCCCCCACCCCCGTCTGAATGGAACAATTCCACACGCTGAGGACTACAGTTACAATGAAAAGTAACTAGTTCGAAGGCAGAGTTTGGACATTTTGAGGGAAGCGATATTTTTGTGCAGTCCTATTCCAAATACGTTTACTTAGACGTTTTTCTTCATCGCAATCCAAATCGGTGGGATCCGAATCAAGGTGTGTTATTAATTTGAATCAGACGTATTTGCTCAGAAGTGCCAATAATACGTCTCAAGTATACGATCGCCATCTACTTACCCGTGACTACGGAGTCCTGTCGAAGTTCATAGCACGCTCTGTGTTGCTTGTAGTTTTTAATTTGGTATTGATCCTGGTTTGTGAGAAATGCTATTATGGTTTTATGCACATCGCTGTGAGTAGTTTTATAGAATTGTAATGATAAATAAACAATAATATGAACAATATTTTTGTTTAATTGGAGTCACTATTGGCATGTTAAGGCTATGGTATAAAATGTATGTAAGGTCTCGAAAGACGCACTACCCACAATTTAAGCTGTAGGAATTTCAAGCTGAAGTTAAAAGATGTAACTAACTCTCACACTGCAAGAATTTACAGTTGCTTAGAAAACTTTGCTAGTATTATAATTCAGGATTTCATGTTGCTCTATCTATCTATCTATCTATCTATCTATCTATCTATCTATCTATCT
>JAJKFI010038151.1:13636-24434 GCA_029204185.1 Lerista edwardsae
TCAGAGTCAGGGAGGATGGCGCATGTCTGTGTGTTGACCTCTCTGACTCTGAAAGTGGTTCCAACATATTTTAAGGTGTCCCTTGTGCTGGCCAAACTTTGCTGGCCTAACTGCTGACCTAGCTCCAGGTTAGGATTAAACATTTAATGTATTAGTTTTTAATGTACCACAAAATTGTTTGGTCTTTTTTTTTTTTTTTAATGGTTAACACTGTTAATTTTCTGTAGCTTATTCGGTTATTTTGATTTCTGTTGGTGTATTTTAAAGCTGATTTTGGTGTATTTTAACAATGGATGTTAATACTGGATGTTCCCCTCTGGATGTTCTGGATGGTGGGGGGCAAAAATAGCTGAGGCTGCAATCCTATGCACACTGGGGTATATAGATGAGACATGTAGCACAAATTGCTCCCTTATGCTGGGTCAAGCGTTCTTCCACATCACTCAGTATTGCCAGACCCTGACTGGCTGAATCTCTCTCTGCTTCCAGACAAGCATCTTCCCCAGTCAGGTCTAGAAATATTGTCAAGGGTGGATGCTAAGACCTGCTATGGATCTTTCCTTACCCTTGTGGTATTGAGTTCCTCCAACCCATTTAACCAGGCTGCAGAGAGAAGGCTGGAGGAGCTCCCTTTGTCATTCCAAATTCTGGCTAAGCTCTGCCCACCCCTCCAGCCCACTGGTTCTCCCCCCCAGCCCAAGTCTGGTCTGCCTACAAAGACTTCTGGGGCAGGCCTGGGTGTCCGACTATAAGACCCACAGAAGTCAACGCTATCTGGTTCCATTCAGAAAGGGGTTAGAGAAGAGCTTCTCTGTACGATCTGCCAAGGCCCAGAATTGCTCTCCATAGTTTGCTTTCTATTTGGCAGCATGATGAATGCCCCACTTTTCCCCATTGTGTTTGCCCATTTCACTGGATTTTGGGGCATGTTAAACTTCCCGGAAACTCCTGTGCAGGTTTGAAAGCCCAGCAAGCCTCCTTTGTACATAGCCAATGCTCCCAGCTTCTGGTTCTGGGTATTTAGCAACCACCACCACCCCCCACTTTCTGTTGATATGGTTGGTTTATTCATGGCAGTGATGTCATGCAGGGGGTATGCGGGGGTTCCTAGGATTACGGCTGGCCCCGCCCATTCACCCGCCCACTAATTGACTCCGCCCCCTGCAATGTTTGAATTTCCTGCACGTTTGAGTTGCCTGCATGTTCTCAGAGCCAGGCAGGCAGGCAGGCAGCGAGCGGAGGCTTGCCTTGTCTTGCTACTGAAAAATGAGCTGCTCTGGGGTTTTGGAACTGTTGGGTCACTTTAACATGATGCCAGGCCTCCTTAACATGTTCTGTGGGTGCTGTGGAATACTGTTGCAACTGTTGGGTCAGTTTAAAATTGTCTGAGGCCTCAAAAAGGGCTTTTTTCATGTCCCTTCCTGCCACGACCTCACTTCCGGCTTATGACATCACTTCCGGTGGGCGGGTCCCGACACGTGCCAATCAAAAGTGAGTACCTGTTCTTAAATCATTTAGATGACACCACTGATTCATGGGTCATGTCAAGGTCTATTGCAACTTATAGATAGTACATCTTTGCCATTGTCACCCTTTCTTATAAGTAATAAATGAAAGGGATATGGACTATTAGGTCTGATGCAGCATGTTTAGATCTGATGCAACATTCTCCCTATGTTCCGGAAATCTGTATGTCCCACATCTTCCCTTGTGGGAATACTCCACAAAGAAGCCCTATGGAAGAAAATTCTACGTCAGGATCCTTGTAAACTAAGATAATATTTCAGCTCATGACAACAAGGGAGAAGGCTAGTGGAGAATTTTCACATTGCCTTGGAGACAAGATTAGTCAAGGGTTTGACAAATGTGTACTTTTCTATTGGAACTATAAAGGCAGAAAACCAGATCGTTCCATATGGTTCTGCACACTGACATCTATCTCCAGCCTCTGTAGCATCATATGACTTTGAGAAATGTGTGGGTCAGACTATTATTTTTCACCTCTTCTGCCTCAGAAATGAATATACACCGGAGAGATGTGTCGAACCGTTTGGCAAGCACCTGTCCAGAGAACCACTCTCCATCTTTCCTTCAAAATCTGTGCTGCAGAATGTTTCCTGGCCCTGAATACTACTCTTGTTAGGAGGCATAAAGTATTCAACTGATATGCATATACAGTAGTTTTATATATATAGGGGCTGTGCAACCATGGGAATTGGTTCTCTGAAGTGACAGAGATATTTTCCCTTCACTTCCAATGGTGTTTAACATACATGCATTAAAAAAAAAAGTAACTCAGAATGATATTGTGATTTTGGGCAAAATTATGTTCTAAGGATCTACCAGATCAGTGGTTCCTCAAGTCCTACTCGGACTTTGGGACTGCAAGGAAGTCTTTGCAAGGGCAGGGCCTGGGGCTGGGCAGGGTGGTAGTGTCCCAATGGGGCACTGCAGCTATTGTGGCGGAATGGGCACCCTGGGGCTTTTCCCCTTACTGGGGGGGGGTTGCACTGGCCTTGGGGGTGGTCTGGGAGCTGGGGCCTGGGCTGCAGCCCCCCTGATGCTAGAAATTGTTCCATTTGGGGATCAGAGTGACTTCTGGTTTTTGATCATTGCAGCGCCTTTGGGACACCCATTACCATTCCCCCTTATTAATGAGGAATGGCCCAGTTTTGGTTCCCTTCGGTGGGTCACGACCCACCACATTGAGAACTGCTGTACTAGAATAAAAGCAGTTTTCAGAAGAGTACAAATCTACAATGTTGGTTAGTTCCGACATGATATCATCTTTCTATGCAGTGCCCCTCAAACTGATGGATGTTTTCCAGGTGGTGGAATGGCATAATATGCCACTGTTGACATACGGCTCAATCCAGGAATGTTATTAAACAGGTGGAGATTGCCATCTATTTTAATAAGTTCCATCACTCATGATTAAAACTGAGTTAGGGTTATCAAATGAAACTTTGTGGGGATTAAGCTGATATTTGATAGTAACTGGAGCAACCAGCTTTAACTGAGTAATCAGTGCAACCCAACGTGAAGGGCATATGTCAATATTCTTCAAAGGGAAAAAAGGTGTGACAAATCATAACACAGAAAGCCAAAACTCCAACAAGTCACCAAAAAGTGGTGGGGTGTTAGCTAGGTCTTTCTCCCTCATTTTGCATTCATTGTTCATATACGTATTTTCATTGACTTGAGGCTGCAATCCTATGCACACCTATCTGGAAATCAGTCTCTAACTCAATGGGACTTATTTATTAGCAGACACACAAAGGATTGCACAACTCACAGAACAATCCTAAGGCCACGTTGAGTTGGCACATGTCCGCTGCGTTGACCCTACACTGTTGTGACAGTGCCGTAAGACACTTTGGTGCCAGTGCAAGTGGCACAGGGCCAATGCAAGCAGCTGTGTTGGACCAGAAGTGCTGATGGATGGTGAGCCGCCCATATGCTGGCTGAGTTTGGCCAACACAGGGGCTTTTCGGAGCGCAGAGAAGGCAGGAGGGAGGGTGGAACGGGGTGGAGGGAGGGCATTCCTGTGGGCAGGGCAGCCCAGGGAGGAGGGAGGAGCCAGGATCTGGCAGTGATGCCAGATCCAAACCCCTGTCCCTGGACCATGTGGCCCCGATCCTGGCTGCTGTGGGTTTGTGGGATTTGCACCTGCTAAACAGCCATTGGCCCAGCTGGGGCTTACCCCAGGGCAAGGAGAAAATATCCAGCTGGCCTGCCTGCTCCTGCGCCAGTTAGGACTGTGCCATCATAAAGTTATTTCAAACATAATGGAAAACTTCTGCCTCCTCTTGAAAGGGCTTCCATTTTTCCTTCAGAGAAATATCAAATCTCCATCCACCCAGGGGCCATCAGTTTCTTCTTCTCCCATGCTGCTTGTGCTATGCCTACCAGAACACGAACTTTCTCTAGTAAAATGTTGTCTCCTCCTGTCTTGTCTGCTTTCTTCCTTCTGTCCTGCCTTTATGTCAACATACAAGACCACATTGCTGTTTGATGTCCCGACCGGTATCTTGTGGTCTGCATACTTTTTGCCTCTGGTTGTCCTCCCACCTTATGTTACTGCCTTACCCACCACCTCACCCCATTGCATCTGAACATTGCAGTTCAACATTAGAGCAGATTGTTTCCAAGTTTGCGGAAGAGCATTTTCTTCCAGGCCTTTCTCTGGTTGACCTCCTTTCGCCAGAGGCAAAGAGACCCTTTGGTTTCATGAACAGAAATATAGTAAGCCTTGTACAGGAATGGATTATAACTGCAAGATGGGAGATCGTTGAACAGAAGAGGGTCCGTGGGGCTTTAAATGAGAGCAGAACATGGGAAATGATGGAAAACTATATTTCCCCTACAATCTTTTAACACTAGGGGCTTACCAATTTTCCAGCACTGACATAGCTGTGCCAATGGGGCATGTGCTGCATCCTGCAGTTGAGGGGCAGTCATGGATCCCTCCTCAAGCTAAGGGAATCTTTCTTTCCATACCTTAAAGCTGAATTGCCCTTACTCCAGTGCTGGAAAGTTGGTTAGGATTGTGCCCTAGGTAATTGAGCATTTGTGTTCATTCATAATGGAAATGTTTGATTCCTGAAGGAAGGACATTGCTTTTGGACTCAGATAGCCCACTAACAGCCCATTCATGGATAATAAACTCATTCTAAGAGAGACTGTCTTCCAATAGGTACACTCTGCATTCCAGAAGAGCAGCTTCGAAGCTCAGGAATTTGAAATTTGATTCACTTCCACTCATTGCCTCCTGCAAATGATTAAAATGTTAGGATGACTATGAATTCTAAGCTGTAAACTGATGGTATTTATTTATTTACTATTTTAAGTATTTGTACCCCACTCTTCAGTTATTGAGGCTCCTAGTCCTGCTTAATAAAAATCAATCAATGCCAATCAATCAATCGATGCTGTCACCATCTCCCTGCTGTCACTGTCACTGACCAGTTGCCACTCTACTTAAGGGGGGATATGGTGTTTCCTGTTGCCCTGAGGGGGTCACAACCCCCAGGTTGGGAAACACTGCCCAAATGAGTGTGTTTAGGATTGCAGCCCTAATAAGCTCATGTCTGAGATCAGATTCAAAGAGGAGTTTCTGATTCATTACTCAGAGTCTGTATACCACATGGGCTCTACAAGGGGGCATGGTATATTAGGGCTCAGTTCATTGTGCAGGTCAGTTTATTCTGCAGTTTTACATAAACCTTTTCCTAGACTGTAGTCTAACAGACTGAAAGCAATGGGCTGCAAATTTATTTATTTATTTATTTATTTATTTATTTATTTATTTATTTATACCCCACCTTTCTGCCCGAAGGCACCCAAGGTGGCTAACAACAATTAAAATACAATAAAATCATTGTGTGTAATAGTTAAAAACAATAATTAAAACAATATTAAAACAATTAAAATTTAAAACAGCCAACCCTGTGGATCATAAAATATACAAGAGTGTAAAAAGAGGATGCAAAAACCAGCTAGCCTGTCAACAACTAAAAGCCTGCTGAAACAAAAAGGTCTTCAGCCCCCGCCGAAATACCTCTGAAGAGGGAGCAGTTCTCAAGTCTAAGGGGAGGGTATTCCAAAGTTGGGGGGACACCGCCAAGAAGGCTCTCCTACTGGCCGCCACCCCTCTCACCTCTCCTCGTGGCAGCACAGTCAAAAGGGCCCCCCCCCCCAGATGACCTCAGAGTACGGGTAGGATTATATGGAAAGAGGCGGTCCCTCAGATACCCCGGGCCTGAGCCGTAAAGGGCTTTAAAGGTCAAAACTAGCACTTGAATTGGGCCCGGAAAGGAACCGGCAGCCAGTGTAGTCGCCGAAACAACGGCCCGACAGAGTCGAACCAATGTGCCCCAGCAACCACACGAGCAGCTGCGTTCTGTACTAGTTGACATTTCCGGACCATCTTCAGAGGCAGCCCCACATAGAGTGTATTGCAATAATCTAATCTAGATGTCACTAGGGGATGGGTCACTGTGGCCAGGTCCACGCAGCTCAGGTATGGTCACAGCTGGCGAATCAGCCGAAGCTGAGCAAAGGCTCCCCTGGCCACCACCGCCACCTGGGAATCTGGGCCCAGCTGTGGATCCAGGAGAACCCCCAAGCTGTGGACATGCTCCTTCAGAGGGAGTGCAACCCCATTCAGAGCAGGATGATAGTCCAACACCCGAGCTGTGGATTTCCGGACCAGGAGCACCTCTGTCTTATCTGGATTTAATTTCAGCTTGTTCACCCACATCTAGCCCCCAACTGCCTCCAGACAACGACCCAGGACCTCAACTGCCTCCTCAGAATCAGGGGGAAAGGAGAGATGGGTGCGTGTCATCAGCATATTGATGGCATCCCACCCCAAACCCCTGGATGACCTCTCCCAGCGGCTTCATGAAGATGTTAAATAGCATGGGGGATAAAATAGACCCTTGCGGCACCCCAAACTTAAGAGGATGGGATGCCAAACAAGCGTCCTCCAGCACCACCTTCTGGGATCTGTCAGCCAGGAAGGAGCAGAACCACTGCACAACAGTGCCTCCAAGCCCCAACCCGGCCAGCCGACCCAGAAGGACACCATGGTCAATGGTGTCGAAAGTCACCGAGAGGTCCAGCAGGACTAACAGGGACGTACTCCCCCTGTCCATTCCTTGGCGTAGGTCATCCACCAAGGCGACCAAGGCAGTCTCGAACCTCGGTCTGAAGCCAGACCAGAATGGGTTCAGATAATCCATTTCCTCCAGTACCCTCTGTAGCTGGGACGCCACCACCTGCTCAATCACCTTTCCCAGAAATGGGATATTCGAGACTGGCCGAAAGTTGTTTAGATTAGTAGGATCCAGGGAGGGTTTATTCAGGAGGGGGTGAACTATCGCCTGCTTAAGAGCAGGCGGCAGCACCCCCTCCCTCAGAGATGAATTCACCACCCTCCCCATCCACTCGGCATATATATATATATATATGCATCCTCATGGAGGAAAAAAAGAAGTCTCTTACATGTAAATAAATAAAGCATAAATAAAAAATTAAAATGTAGGAAAAAGGTTACCCTGCTACCTGATTTGCTGGTTTTGTCTATGCAGGGATTTTTCCTATAAGGGAAATAATTCAAATATGCAGTGTGTACACCCTCCACTTGAAGCAGTGCCTTGATTTTGCTGAATGCATACACTGACCTTGTGTTTGCACACTAAATGACGGACTTCCTGCATGGCTAGGGCCCCTACATTGCTGTTCCAAGCCATGCTGATGCGCTAAATAGCTGCTTGTTTCCACACCAAACCAACATTTCAAGCAGCCAACCAAACATAGGATAAACTGCAATAGTTACCTCAATAGTATGACTGTGTAGTGAGTGGACTGGGTGGGAAGCTTCTTTATACCTGAACCTATATAAGTGTTGGCCAAGAAATGAATACATATTTACCAATCACAGTTGGGATTCAGGATACAGCTCAGTTTAGGGTCTCCACATCTTATGAGCCACTACTGGATACTACCCGTATCCTACTGGTATTGGTATGGGGATACTACTCCCCAAAATGGAATCAAGGCTGCAGGAGACAGTTTTCAACAGTGCAATCCTATACAGGTTTCCTTTAACCAGAGAAAATTGATTGCACTCGTAGATAGGTTTACCGATATAAATTAACATTTATATAGGTAAACTTATCTAGGAGTGCAGTCCTAACATGGAATTAGGCCAGCACAGTTAGACCAGGAAAGTTTGGCTGGCACAAGGGACACAGTAAAGTACATTTGGATCACTCTCAGCATCAGAGAGGCCAGCACGGAGAGTGTGCCATCCTCCCTGTCTCCAAGAGTGGTCCAAACACACTTTACAGTTGCCCTTGTGCCAGCCGAATTCCAGGTTAGGATTGCACTCTAGGTTTACCCCCATTGTGTTCAGTGGAATTTTTTCCCCATGAATTGGGCATAGGATTGTGCCCAAAGAGAAAGGAAGGCAGTCTGAATGAGACATTGCTTCGCATGGTGAACACATCCCTCATTACCCCACAGTTTTTCAGCCAAACTTTCAGAATGCTTTTTGCATGATTGTTAGGAAGTCTCCCCTTCAGACAATGCCACAGCACCAGACCTGCCTAAACCATTTTCTACCACTCTTCAGTGCATCATTGGTAGCAATTAAGCTTTAATTCAGGGATTAACATGCTCCTTTCAAGCTAGTATGGTGTAGTAGTTATACAGCTGGAACACAAGGAGATCAGGGTTACCTCACTATGAAACTCACTGGATAATCTTGAACCTATCACTATTACTCTAGCTAACCTGCCTCACAGGGTTGTTGTGTAGATAGAATGGGAAATGAGGGGAATGAGATTGAGATTGGGATTGGGATTGGGACTGAGATTGGGATTGGGATTGAGAGAGAAAGAGAGTTCTATATACATGTCTAAGCTCTCTGGAGGAAGTAGATGGATCCAGTTTGTAATATTGATTGGGTGCATGTGAAAGATATGAATATAACCACTACAAATTTGTGTGTGTATATATAATTTTGGAAATAGTGGGAGAGGTGGAGGATTATTTTTTCAGAAATTATTTCTGTTTCTTTGCCTTAATAAGTGAAGATTCTGGAGGGTAGGGATGGAGGTTCAGTCTGAAATTAATTCCACTGAATCCCTATTCTAATTTGACTAACATGCACGCGAAAAAGTTGCCTCTCGCATAAATGGCGGAAATTGATGTAAATATGATTTATTAAATAAATAGCATGGGTACCGGCCTGAGGAAGTCTATCTCAACATGGGCTGAAGCAGAAAGGCAATAAAATCCGCAATCTTCTCTCTCCCCCCCCCCCCGCCATGCTGACATTAGCCGGTTTTCCGGACAGGCTTCTGAGACGGACTAACAGTCCGAGATAAACATTGGCCCCCAGTGCGTGATATGTAGCGGTCAGTGACCAATAGCCAGTGCGGGACGAGAACGGCTGGAGGGACGATCAATCGGAGAGCAGAGAGACCGCTGTGTGTCAAGGCAGCCACGCGTTAGGCCACAGAAGACTGCTACAGTACGGTGTTAGAGAGCCGACCTCGGATTCCTTCCAAGGACACGTTTATCCTCCTGCACAGGAAATTTCGAGAGAAGATCACAATAGTTCGTACTGCACATCTTGAGAGGGGAGGGGGGGATTCTCGGAACCCCCTTCCAAGGTGCCTTTACAAGCTTTGCGCTGGAGATACGCAGCCGGTTGCGTTTGCGCGACGTCGGGAGAAAAGCAGAGAAATAATTTAATTAAGGAGGGGGGTACAGTGCAATCCGTCCAACCCACTCACTCGCCCACCCCGAGGAGGCCGCTGATCTCAACTCTTTCGGTAAACCCAAAGTAATATTTGCACGGGGAAGATCGCAGCGTTGTCATCATCACCACCACCTCCGTCGTCGTCATCTTTCGATTCCGGCTTCATAACTGGCATTAGAATTGTACTTTCCGTTCGCGCTTTGTTGGCAGTGATTTCTTTGGGAACGTTTCTCCGTTACTCTTTCCAGAGTCGCTTCCATTCTCTGGCCGGATAGCCGCCCCCCCCCCGGCGGTGTCGTCTGTTTCACCCCCCACCCCTCACACTTTTCATTTTATTCGGGATGGAGAACTCCTTTCTCTCCAGATGTTTCGAATACGCAACATTTTAGACCGTCCAGCGTGGACAGCATGTTTCTATATGCAATTTAGAGGATATGATGTTAAAAATCAAAGAATAAGGGGGTGTCCATGTTAAGCATAGCATTCGCCCATGTGCAGGTCTAAAAGCATACACGTAACGTTACGAATACATGACCTACTAGAAGTTAATATACGCACGCAGCCTTAATAAACATGCACAAGTCAGCAGAGAACTAGAGCAAAAGTCGAACTTTAGTGGTAGGAATAGAACCATCGTTTAAAATAAATCTGTCTACCATTCCTTTCTCAAGAATGTTAAATTACTGCACATAGTTTATTAGACCCATGTAGAATCAGAGATGTCCTCCGACGTCAAATAGATATCCGCTCTTTGTGTTTAAACCTCTAGGTAGTACCCATAGGCCTCAGCCATGGGGCCCAATCCTATGCATGTTTACGCTCTACCGACTATGTCCTGTTCCCCCCACCCCCGTCTGAATGGAACAATTCCACACGCTGAGGACTACAGTTACAATGAAAAGTAACTAGTTCGAAGGCAGAGTTTGGACATTTTGAGGGAAGCGATATTTTTGTGCAGTCCTATTCCAAATACGTTTACTTAGACGTTTTTCTTCATCGCAATCCAAATCGGTGGGATCCGAATCAAGGTGTGTTATTAATTTGAATCAGACGTATTTGCTCAGAAGTGCCAATAATACGTCTCAAGTATACGATCGCCATCTACTTACCCGTGACTACGGAGTCCTGTCGAAGTTCATAGCACGCTCTGTGTTGCTTGTAGTTTTTAATTTGGTATTGATCCTGGTTTGTGAGAAATGCTATTATGGTTTTATGCACATCGCTGTGAGTAGTTTTATAGAATTGTAATGATAAATAAACAATAATATGAACAATATTTTTGTTTAATTGGAGTCACTATTGGCATGTTAAGGCTATGGTATAAAATGTATGTAAGGTCTCGAAAGACGCACTACCCACAATTTAAGCTGTAGGAATTTCAAGCTGAAGTTAAAAGATGTAACTAACTCTCACACTGCAAGAATTTACAGTTGCTTAGAAAACTTTGCTAGTATTATAATTCAGGATTTCATGTTGCTCTATCTATCTATCTATCTATCTATCTATCTATCTATCTATCTATCT
>JAJKFI010038162.1:0-31623 GCA_029204185.1 Lerista edwardsae
AGAGAGAGAGAGAGAGAGAGAGAGAGAGAGAGAGAGAGAGAGAGAGATGTCAATTATTATTTCTTCTTTTCCTGAAATTGCATTGAACGTATATGGTAAAAATGTAGAACATTAAACAACATTAAATTTTAGTCATAGAAGCACATTTACGACACATTTAGCACATATGTTTGGTGCACATGTACTGCCAGCAATAAGGGCCTCAGGATTGGACCCTAAATCTCTTTATTTTTGAAAGAGTCATCCAACCTGTTTCTATGATGTTAACCACCAGCATAGTAGAGAAGGAAAAGTTGTGCCCCCAGATTATTGGGTCCTTCTGAATTGTCCCTGTTCAGTTTTGAGACAGTTTGCATTTTCATAATGTGGAACCAAACTTGTTGCATGTTTGTTTTTCAGCCTACATCTCCTAAGGATAAAGTTCAGGAAAATGTCTTCACTGAAGGGTAAAGTTCAGACTGTGTTGGGCCTCATTGAGCCGAGCCAGCTTGGCCGCACCTTGACCCATGAGCACTTGACCATGAGCTTCAGTTGCTGCTACTATCCACCTCCTTCCGGTCAAGAAGCTCTATCTGCTCAGCCCATTGAGATGAAGAACTTGTTTTGGCTCAAGCAGAATCCCTACAGCCACAGAGAGAACCTTCTTCTGTGGCAGGAGACCGACGCTGTGAGGGAAGAGCTATTGCATTACAAGGCTGCAGGTGGAGGAGCCATAGTAGAAAATACGACGACGGGGATCAAACGAGACGTGAAGACCCTAAAGCAGCTTGCAGAAGAAACCGGTGTCCACGTTATCGCCGGAGCTGGTTTTTATGTGGATGCCACACATTCTGCTGAGACACGAGCCATGTCTGTGGAGCAGGTGGGAGTCAAAATGTACTGACAACTGAATGCCCTCAAGAATCAGGGTGCAATCCTAACCTGGAGTTAGGCCGTCACAGTTAGGCCTAGAAAGTGTGGCTAGCACCAGGGACACTGTAAAGTGCATTTGGACCACTCTCGGTGTCAGGGAGGATGACACACGTCTGTGGGCTGGCCTCTCTGACTCCGTGAGTGGTTCAGATATACTTTATGGTGTCCCTTGTGCCGACCAAACTTTGCCGGCTTCTTGTGCCAGCCTAACTCCAGGTTAAGACTGCGCTCTCAGTGACTGGTCCAAGATAATAGTGGTAAAATCAACATAAGTTGTTTTACAGAGAAGTGCATACTTAAGATTAATATTCAAATTAGCCTAACCAAGTGGGCAGAACAGTGGTTCTCAAACTCCTACGGGGGGTGGGGGGTGGGAACCAGGTAAAGTGCTTGTGTGGGCGGGGAGGGGGCAGTTACAGTGCTGCAGAGATTGCAGCCCAGCTGCTGCCAAGGGGCTTTTTGGCTTACCTGGGGGAGGGGTTAGCACTGGCTTTCTGCAGGGTCCTGGAGGCTTGCAGCCCCCTCTATCTCCTCTGCAGCTTGTTTACAAAGCCCTTATCTCCAATCTAAAGCTACTTCCTGTTTTGGAGGTTTAAAGTAGCTGCAGAAGAGATCACAGTGGGGCTGTGAGCCTCCAGGACCCTGCAGGAGGCTAGTGCTTCTTCCCAGGCATCCCCTTGGTAAAAAATCCCCTTGGTGATAGCAGTGCTGCAATCATGTTAGAAGTAGGCTACTTCAGAATGCCAGGTGCAAGGGAGTGACAACAGGATGCAGACATGTGCTCCCTGAGGCATCTGGTGGGCCACTGTGAGATACAGGATTGATGGGCATTTGGCCTGATCCAGTGGCGGCTATTCTTATTTTCTTAAGGCCCAGATTGGGTTGCAAGTTATTATAGCTCCTTCCCCACAGACAGGATAGTAAATTCTGTTTTATTTACCTTGTATTTACCTCAGAAATTTACCTCAGAAATTTACCTCAGAATGCCAGATGCAGGGGAGTTGCAACAGGAAGCAGGCATCTTGTAGTCTCGTGTGCTCCCTGAGGCATCTGGTGGGCCACTGTGAGATACAGGAAGCTGGACTAGATGGGCCTTTGGCCTGATCCAGCAGGGCTGCTCTTATGTTCTTATGATCTCTATAGCACAGTCACTGCTATTGGAGCAGGGCCACTCCCCTTAAAGGGGAATGCCCTGCTTCCTGTTCCCCTGGTGGGTCGTGACCCCACCAGTTTGGGAATCGCTGGAGTAGAAAGTATTTTATTATACCCAAATCATTGGGATCCACCTGTAGTTTCTCAAGCAAAAAGGTGTAAGGTAACAAAAGAGTCTGATATGTACTTGGCAATGACAAAAGACAGGATTCAGTACCTGAAAGGAGGGTTGAAGCGACATGGACACAAAAGGACTCCCACAAGGGAGACGTGAGCCACAGCCCCTGAGAAAGAGACTTTGTTGGGATGAATAGGGACGATAGCTCTTCCTCTGCTAAGTATGAGAGCCAGTTAGAGGACATCTTAATAAATATATCCCTCTTTCTCAGAACTGCTGCTCCTTTTTGTCCCTTAAAGCATGACATATTAATGGATGGGCCGTTTATCTGCAGCTGTAGTAGAATTTAGCTCAATCCCTCTGCCTTTGGTTTGGAAACAAGAGTATTCCTTGGACTAGTGGGGGGGGGGGAAATCTCATTTTTGTTCCGGCTCTCCCCAAATGATATTGATTCACTTAAACTCTGATACTATGCAGCACAAGGAGGGCTGCTACCAAGAGAACATTTATTTTCTCCAGCTGACAGAGGTTATTGTTAATGAAGTTCTCAACGGAGCTGATGGAACCAACATCAAGTGTGGTGTAATAGGAGAAATCGGCTGCTCTTGGCCTCTGACAGAGAGTGAAAACAAAGTGCTTCAGGCTACAGCTCATGCCCAGTCACAGCTCGGCTGCCCTGCCATCATCCATCCTGGCAGAAATAGTGACTCACCTTTCCAGATCATTCGGATTATGCAGGAAGCTGGAGCAGATGTCTCAAAAACGGTCATGTCACACCTTGACAGGTAAATGGGCTACTCTGAGGTTGTTGGGAGTTTTGAGAAAGCTTTCCTTCTTCTCGTGAAGTGTTATGCAAACGGTGGGTGGGGGCCCACTTGGTGGGTCGTGACATGATGTCAGGTGAGTCACAGAAAGCTTGTATAAGACTATTTAGGACCTGGTCCGCATTGCTGGCGGTATGTGCATACCACTGGCTAAAAGTGTTATGAACATGACATAAATAAAGGGCGTTCGTGACACTGTGCAAACAAGTACTTGCGCAAGCAAGCAAGAGCCTGGCTACCGCACGGGCGGGACGAATGGCCAGCACTCCAGCAGTGCCACCTGCCCATAAGCTCCTTTGGGGCAGGAGGAAGATGGGGAGGGGCCAAAACCAGGGGGAGTGGGGGAGCAGTGCCAGGAGCTTGCTGCAGCATCCTGAACCCTGTGTTGGGCTCAGACTCGGGGCTGCTCCAGTCTCCGCCAGCCAAATAGCCGGGGCTTTTTTTGAAGAGTTCTTGTGGCTTCCGTGGCAAGCAATGATAGCTATTTTGGCACCGCTGCTCCTATGGGAGCCCAGCTGCTCAGGATTGCAGTCAAGAAAGCTTGTACAAATAGACCAGCCAGAATGGTTTGTGCTCCACATGGCTCATTAAAATACAAACGCCTGTTTATGCGTCTTGGTTCCTGCCTGGGCACCTAAATAAATGATCACGTTTTCCTCGTCTGCTTTGCATTTATCAAGCCCCATTTATGTCAACGAATTGTTCAGCGCCATAACTCAAATGGAACACTTCACTGAGACACAACAACTACTGTCGACATTTTTCAAACCCAATCAAGCTACATATACCTCTTCTAAACTACAGTACATGTATACATCTAAAATCATGTAAGCCAGCCGTCGTCAAAACCTTATTGGAAATGCCTGTGTGGCTGCAATCCTATCCGCACCTCCCTGGGAATAAGCCTCATTGATTATAATGGGGCTTACTTCTAAGTAGACTTGCGTAGGATGGCGCTCTCACAGAGGCTTAGCTAAAGAAGTGCAGGGGGGGTAATTGCACGGGGCAACAAGCTTTAGGGGAGCAACCAGCTGAGCTTGAAACTAGTGGCCAAAATTGTGAAAGTCTGGCCAAATAATACCATCATGTTATGTATCATTGGAAAGGTAATTGATTGCAGAATGCAATGAAACAGACCAGAGTGTTATATCTTCACACTATCAAAAGTTATGGCCAAAGAACCTGAAAACAAAAATACAGTTGTCATGTAAAAATGGCAGTTTGTTAAAAGCATGTTTATTAGGAATAATAATGTTGTGTATCATTCTATGTGGAATTCCATGCAGAATGCAATGAAGTGGAGCATGAAGTTGATTGACTTCATTCAATCAAACGTTATGGCCAAACCCCAGAGAAAATGAAAATTCTATTGCGACGTCACTTCCTGTTGTGATGTCACTTCCAAGGCAACATTTTGCCCTCTGCACTGGGCTGCACTTTCATTAGCTGCGCCCCTGTGCTCTCCGGCTCTTGCACTCTTTTTTGCCACTGCCAACCATCTCCCCGACTTTCTCCCCACCCACCCATAAAGTCCTTTAAACTCCCACTGTGGCACTCTTTGACTCCACACCTTGTATCTCTGTGGTAGGTCCTCTCTAACTTGCTGGACCTTAGCTGTCAGTGCTATTTTCTTCTCCAGTGGTACAGTGAAGCCACAACGAATACGTTAGGAGTTCACAAACCTTGATTGTGTGCACTCTTACAGCCAGTAAGAGATTAACAATGCTTTTCATTGGGCATAGAGTTGCATACAGCCATGTCTACGGCATGGAAATATATTTGTTTCCTCTATGCCTGTCTAAATGTTAAAACTTCTTAGGCTTTGTAATTAATATAATCTGGCATAATATAATAATATGGCAAAAATAACAATACATTATATGAGATGCTGGATGAGTGGGCAATTTTGCACTGGGATGCTGAGATGCAGTTCTCCAAACAGCCTAATCTTAGGTTTGGCCATTTGGAAAGCAAGGCCTTCCGAGTTCAGTGAAGCATGCTCTGGTAAGCATGTAGAGGGCTATGACAAAATCCACTATCCTTGCATACAGATTGCCTGGAACACTTGGTGGACCATAGCCTATGTTCCAGGGGTGGGCTGTGGCATTATGTGCCTGTGAGGCAGAGTGCCACGGAGCCCAGTGACCCAGAAGTGATGTGACCCTGAAAGGAACAAGGTTTCAATTCATTTCTTTGTTCTCTATGAAGGTGCTGTGATTTCTGTTTTCAGAGGGATCCTCACAGTAGTGTCATCCGGCAACGAGCTGCCGGAACACTAGGCGGGACTTACCGCTTGATTGACAGGCTGTCCGTGACGCGACGCTGCCTGCCCGCCCGCCGCGGGGGCTCCCTCTGGTTGGCGCGCCACTCCGTGGCTTGCCTAGGCACCCAGCGCACCCTCCAGGCAAGGGGGCACCCCCTCCAAAGCCAGGGGTGCCTGCGTGGCGGGCGGGCAGGCAGCGACGCGTCACGGACGGGCAGCCAATCAGGTGGTAAGTCCTGCCTAGCGTTCTGGCAGCTCGTTGCCGGATAACACTGCTGGATCCGCACCTTGGTTTTGTAGCAGCAGATCAACCATTGAAATCGCCAACCCTCAGAGGTTCTTGTGAAATACATCCAGGGGCTTTCTGGAGGCCACACAGGCCACATGCGGCCTCTGCGGGTCTCAGAAAGGCTCCTGGACAAAACTGGAGCACATCTCTGGTCACGGCTGAGAGCTCAGGTGGGGCTCAGCCTGCCGTGACCACACGTCTCTGCTAAATTCCTACATAGATTTTGGAAATGGGAAGGAATTACAGGTCAGCTCGCTCATCCCACCTGCACAAGGGCAGGCCCATCTTGCTAATCACCTTCCCAGTCCTCGACGGGTGGATCCAAATCCCTCTGGCCACATTTCCTGCAGGAAAAGAATAGGCACATTACAGAAGTACTCAAGAAAGAGAAAGCCAAACTGTATGCTGTAGGAAAAATGCTGGATCTTATTCCTCCAAACCAGTTTCTTCAAACTCGGTGGCTAAATAAAAACAGTACATTTTAAAATAAGCTCCTTTTTGATGCATCATCTGCTGCTACAAAATCAAAGTGTTGATCCCTCTGAAAACAAAAGCCACAGCACACCCATAGAGAGCAGAGACATAAATGCCTTGTGTCACATTAGCGGAGAGAGAAGATCTGTTTGGGTAGGCTTTGTTGACCTTGTGGTTACGATTACTTGGCAAATGACCAAATGTTGATTAGCAATGCTGTCTGTTGAAACTCAGAGGCCATTTGTGGTCATATGACTGCCATCAATGGAATTGTTGGGAGTTCAGTATAATCCATGTAGAACTGATTTATTTATTTTTTACAGAAAATCTGTTCAGATTAATACTCTGGTTCAGTGTAGTTGGTCTCTGTATGTATGATATATACATTCTTTAAAAAAAAAACCTCAAACGTAAAATATGTACAACTTAACTTGGCTTTGCACATGAATCTACAATTGTCACTAGCAGTCTTGCCCATTTTGCCAAGTCTTTGCTGGCATGTTGGAATCCTAAAACAACCAAACAATTCTCTTCCAAATAGCAAATGCTTGTCTGCCTGGTTGCCTAGAGTAATTCTTGGTTCCCTTAGGTGACCAATGTAGTGATTATTGACGAGTTTGATTTAAATGAATTCCTTCATCTTTCGTTGGAAACTTAGATGAGCTCTGATATACAATCCTATGACTCGTGATTCATTTTTTTTAAAAATCCACATTATTGAAGCATAGGTATCAATTTGCATAAAACTTACAGTAGTTCCTCTAGATTGCGAACTGTGTTAAAGCTGTACTTGTAAGTGAAAGTATACGTATACATTCTAAGTGAGTCACACCCATTTTTGCAAAGCATTTTGAAAGCACATTTATTAGAAGTCTCTCATCCTCTGTAAACTGTGTATATAAAAATAAGGATTTTATTAATTACAGTTGGCAATAATGAGTCTCCTGCTGATGACAGTTGTGTTTGAACAAGGGTTTTCTCTCGCTCATCCCATCTGTTCCTCCTACTTGATCCCGCTGTGAAGTCATAATATTGAGTTTGTGACATCAGTCATTTCCGTGGTAACAGACTATGATGCAACTTAATGAACTCTAATGCCTTTGTGGCATTAACCAGAAGGAATTCCAAGTAGTGTGGGTGAAAATAGTTTCAGATGAGGACTGCACCCAGTTTTCACCCATACGTTTTTTTTTAAGGGGGAGGATTCTGGTGGCAAAAATGTTAACAATCCTTCTCCCCTTGTTGATGATTTTGTGTGCTGTTTGACATCTGACTACAGTACTTTTTCCCTGATCCTGACACCATTTAAAAAAACAACCACCATGGGTTTCTTTCTGAGATGAACCCAGCCAATCACAGTTCACATAAGCAGTGTGGTGACATCATAGCAAAAGGCAACTAATCGTGTTTGACCACATGATGACATTGCGAAGTTAAAGCAAAGCAAAAGCAGCTTTTCCTGCCCTTGCTGTGAACGAGTGTGTGTGTGTGTTCCATTTAGAAAGGTTTTCAGAACAATTACCAAACTGGTGAGGACATTTCATGGGAGTCAGCATTTTTTGTGACATGTACCCTTCATGTCTTGGTCAGTGGCTGTCCTGTAGGATGTGCCGCCTGGAGCACATCTTGCCAGCTGCCACTCCCTGACCTGGAAATAATTGCAGTGATATCCTGTCACTGCAGTTACTTCTGGCTGCCTGACCCTAGCCCAGAGGCGTTTCTACAGGGATGGCTAAGCTCTAAGTTTTGCAAGAAGCCTTACCCTGTCATGTAAATCCCTCCTCTCCCTTGCTGCTGTAGCCAGTAAGCAATGCCAAGATGTTGCTGTTCCCTGTGAGGATTGGCTAAAATGGTGCAGGAGAGGAGTGATTTCCACTGCAAGGTAAGGCTTCTTGCAAAACTTAGAGCTTTGCCATCCCTGTAGAAATGCCACTGCCCTAGCCCCCTTGTTCGGGTTTAAAAAGGGCTCAGGCAGCTGGAGCAGTGCAAGGTCACTCTTTTCCCCTTTAAAAAAAAAAAATTCAATTATGCTGTTGGGGGGGGGACTTCAAAGGGAGGGGTGGTGGTGTGTTCCTTTTCCACCTCGGCCCTTGGGCATATGCACCCCTTGACCCCCGCCAGGTATGCCAGTGTCTTGGGTCAGATTTGTTTCAAATACCAATATTCGCATTAATGTAAAATGTTCAGAATCAGTTGTTAATAAAATATATTTGTGATTGTTAAAAAGCCACCCCTTTCAATTTATAAGTCATGAAAAGTTTCTTCTGAAAGTTAACTAAAACTAAGGGGTTGAAAGGTGAGTATTGGTGTTCTAAATCAGGCGTTGCCAGACTCCGGCCCAGGGGCCAGATCCTGCGTCCCCCTTTCTGTTCCCTGCATGAATGGCTCTTACTGCTCCACCAGGGATGCTTGCAAAGACCCTGACTACAGGTCTTCACAAGCAGTCACTTTTGCACCAGATTCTGGGTGAAAGGCATGCTGGGACGGCAGATCCCGGAAGTGCCTGGCTGCGAAGTCTCCTGGGGGCTGTAGTTGGGGTCTTTGCAGGTGTCCCCAGCAGAACAGTAAGAGCCGGTCGTGCCAGGGATACTTTTCAGGCTGTTCCAAATAAACAGGTTTCATCTACCAGAGGGACATGTTACTGCCATACAGCAAAATTATGCTCAGTTATTCAAATGGATTTTTCTTGGTGGAGAAACCTTTCTCTGATTTCTTGGCCAAGATACACTGGAATAAGTCCAACACTTTATCATAGGCAAAAAAAAATAAAAAATGCATGCTTGAATCTGCCCTCAGGGGCTAACACAGCAGCCTCAAAACAAGTAGCATTATTACTGGTAGCTGGAGCAGAAGTATTACAGTTATCCAATAATTGGACAGTACATTTCTGTTCACAAAGTGGGGATGATAGCTGATGATTGCAGTTTACCGTCAGACCTACCACCTGTGTACGGAGGTTCGTTATTTCTTTAGCACCTTTGTACTAATTACTGAGACTCCTGGGGTGCAAGTATTCTTTAAAATTTAGGGTGAGGGGAGGAGAGCAAAAGAAGGGGAAATTTATACTTATTTAAGTTATTAACTTAATAACTTAATTCTTAACTTAAATGTGTTAAGAATACTGAATTAAGTATTAAAAGGTTCTTTGCCCATTGTCTACTACACCCCATCATGTTTCTGAAGAGCAAAAGGAATTTAAGCAAGAACGTAAACTCTAATGACCAGACAATACATTGATTTGCGGAAAATAGCAGCATCTCTAAATATGGTTGGGTCAGAATCTCTGGTTTCATCCGAGCCAATTTCACAGAAGAGTATTTGTTAAATTTGACATCAAACAAGGTGGAAATGTTTCATTCATCGTCTATGAAGCAAAGCTTCTGTAAGCGTGTTGACTCGGTATTTTGTTATCTGCACAGAACTATATTTGATGAGAAGAAGCTGCTGGACTTTGCTCAGCTTGGATGCTACTTAGAGTATGACCTCTTTGGGACAGAATTCATTCTCTACCAGATGAGCCCTGACATTGACATGCCGAGTGACAATGAAAGAATTTTAAGGTACATATTGCAATGTGATTACATATATAGAAAGTTGCGAAGAAGGCAATAGTGCTGCTGGCATCAAAGTTTTTACAAGTGCCGTTACTGAACCCGCTTTTCATTGGAATCATGATGATGCTGGCTTTCTGTGGACGGTGCAAAATGTTTGTTTGAAGTCTTATTCCTTAGTCACAAAGATGCAGTGCAGACACATCACTCTCCATCTCTTACCATGGTTAAGAGGAAGGAAGGAAGCAAGGAGACCCTCCCCTTTCATGTGTGAAATCCACCAGCCCTTTCTCTAACACAGTAGTTCCCAAACCAGGACCCACCAGTGGGTCATGAGCCAATTTCAGGTGGGTCGTGAAGCACCTAGAGCAGCCATATTGAAAACATGGGAAGATGGGAGGCTGGAAAAGGGGAGAGATGTGTGGTTCTTTTGCTTGTATCAAGGTTGTAAATAGGCTTTTTTTCCCCCTTTCTGATTCACTTAGCTTTTGGAAAATGGCTGAGAAATAACCTATTGCTGCATTATTGGGAAAGCAGCAGATTTTAGTGTCAACAGTGACGGCACTTCCGGCCTAGTCATCACTTCTGGTGCGTCCCAGAGTGATGGTCATTCTAAAAAGTGGGTGCTAAATGGTTTGAGAACCACTGCCCTAACAAGCTTAACTTTGGGAGAAGCCAAACCTATGACGGCATTACCTCTTTGTTACAATAAGGAACATTCTAATTTCCTGTGTGATGAATGGGGGTATTTAGAATGCAACCATGACAAAAAAAAAAATGGGTGCTGAACCTCTCCCCAGACTGAAGTAACACCTTCTGAAAAGCTTCTTCCTGGTGGGGCTTCAAGACCAGAAGTAACCAAGACCACTAAGGAATACATTGAGAGGGAAGTGTGAACAATGGAAGGGCTCCGTGCCATGTTTCTACTCATTCATGCTGCTCTTCCATGTTGCTAAGAACATTTACAGAACACTGTATATAGCAGTATTTTGTCTGGTTAGATACTTTGAGCATGGCTCAATACTTTGAGCATGGATGAAAGTCAAAAATCGATGACTGTCAAAGTATAACCTTTTTTAACTTGCAAATTTAGCTGGTGACAAACATAAGTAACTATATAACATATGCAAATGCGTGCAAAACTTAAATAAACCTCAGAACTTTGAAAATCTGCAATGTAGTTATAATTGAGAACAGCTAAAAGAGCAGAGCAGTGAAGGTCAAGGTACTGCTGTAGTGCTTTTCAAAAGAAAGTAGTTCACAAAGTGGTTTTTCATAGTTTATCAAATAAGTGGATGATTCCCTGTCTCCGAATGACTCCCAAAAGGATGCAAAAGTGACACCAGCAAACAGCCACAGGAAAAGACACCATGCTGGGGCTAAGAGGGACATTAGCTCTCCCCTGCTAAATGTAAGAGAACATCTCTTTGAATGGTGCCTCTTGGATCATAACTAGGGATGCTTTTTTCAGTGATCAAGAATACTAAATAATGAGAATTTCTACCAAAAATGCCACATAAAACAAAATTTAGGTCAAAATGTGAAAAACACCACTTTTGCTTATTTTTGATAGAGTTTGACACAAATTTAGATCAATTTCACAAAATAACACCACTTTTGCTTATTTTTGACACAGTTTTGAGGAATCCATATATAGTTTTCAGAAAGGGATCAGGAGGAGGAGTGGCAGAAACAGGAGGAAGTGTACTTAAACTATGAACATGCACGTTCATAGTTCACAGTGCATGCTGGGGCGACCGACTTTATTAGAATGTGAAAGTAGTAAGAAGCCATTTCTTGACACTCCAAGCAGCAGTCAGGGTGCAGCTTGGGAACATTTGAGCAGATTATTTCGGGCTGGGGTGTGTGTGCCAGAAATTGCTTGCTTTTGTAAGGCCATTCACCCTTATTTATTACGCTGTTTGTACAAGTCGCAATAAAAATTTGAATAAAAACACGTAACACTGCAATTTGCTATTTTAACCAATAAATTTTAGAAAAAGTACCATCAAAAAATGCACCCCTAATCATTATAATGCCTAGTTTGACTGCATAGCTAAAAGCATAATACTAACCAGCAGGGCTGGCTTTAAGTCAATGTGACCCATGTCATCACATTGGGCCCTGCGCTTCAGGGGGCCCCGCACTAGTAGGGTGAGCAGATTGCCTGTGTCTGCAGCTACGATCCTGATGGGCTGTAAGTTGGGGGGGGGCAAGCAGAGCAGCTTTACCTTGGTCTCTCCACCTGCCTCTGCCTCTGGACAGCCCAAAATGGGCCACCAAGAAGCAGCTGGCAGTGATGTTATGATATCATCACCAACTACTTCCACATGCCATGCTTTGCATGTGGCACGAACAGCGCTCTTCTTGGTGAGTGGGGGCCCCGCATAGAGAGTTGGGGGCCCCGCAGGAATGCCCCACATTGGGCCCCGCCACTGCTAGAGCTGACCCTGCTAACCAGGTTCCCTCTTAAATCAGCCTCAGGCTTTTTGTTTCAGATCCTTACTGCTGTGGAACCCTTGTTAGCCTAAATCATGGATAAGGATGAGAAAGACACAATTCTGTGTAATGTGGCTGGGCAAAGGATGGGAGCATCTGGACACGGGAGGGAGAGACTGGTTGAGGGAGTATGCGATTCTGCAACCCACCTCAATCAGATTACATCTCCTCCGGTTATGTGGAAAGCTGGTGGCTCTCTGTATCCTACCAAACCCTTATTCCCAACATTATGATATGTAAAGTGACAAGAACACATATTACATTAGTTTTACATACCGTCCGAAAAGAAACTGTCTTGTTAAGCAAATAAATACTAGCACTGAAGTAGTTGACACATAGTACCTGTTTACACAGGCATCCTAACTAATTCTGTGTGCATGTGGGCCCTTCTACAGCAAGGTAGTTCAATCACGATAATCGAACCCAGGGCAATAAGATCTTGCTTAAATCGAATTAAATGTGACTTTTTAACCAGATGCAAACCGTGTTTCAACTTCCCCTTGTCAACCTGTCACAGAATCACTCAGATGAACACATGACAAAATCGTTCCTAGAACCTCTTACTGTGGCTAATCTGGAGTCAATTTGGGAACAACTGAAAACCCTCTTTGGACAGAAGATATGATAGGATGTTATCTTGGGAGAAGGGCTATTATCAGTAATGCTTCTGCTATTGATTGTGGCAACAACTTTGTTCAAGTCACAATGCAATGTTTCTCTTTCCCAGCCACAATAATTCCTCAACCTGGCATTGAACAAAAGTGGCAGCAGGTTTTTTTAGGGATAAAAATTTTCTCTCCCCCCCCCCCCGAATTGTGAGTGCATTTATGCTGGAAATGCCATTACACCACTTATATTGTCAGCGTTTTGTTGCTGAACGTACTAGGACAATTGGCAGACTGCTGCCTGATTCCTAGTCAGCTGATGTTTGACTTGTATTCATCATAGTCATACAAATCAAATTGACCCCTGTGTCTATTGTATAAGCATTTTGAAAAAAGCAGTATTTTCCAGACTTGTTAATGCTCATCTCCACCAATGCGGAGTAAAAGATTTGTGAACATCCTAATATGCACACACATTTTTAAATATGGCTCTGAAGACAGCCTGAGTTTCTATAAACATCTGTGTCTATTAACAAATTCATATTGGAGTTCTGTTGTGATAATAAGCAAACAAGCTCCAACAGCTTTTCACAGAATTTATCAGTTTTCTTTTATGCAACCTCCTCCAAGGATACTGAGGGTGCAGTCCTAACCTGGAGTTAGGCACAGTTAAGCCAGCAAAGTTTGGTCAGCACAAGGGGCACCGTAAAGTGCTTTTGGACCACTTTCTCCCAGTCAGGGAGGATGGTGAACGTCTGTGTGATGGGGGTGCTCTGACTCAGAGAGTGGTCCAAACATACTTTATGGTGTCCCTTATGCAGGCCAGACTTCATTGGCTTAATTGTGCCAGCCTAACTCCAGCTTAAGATTGCATCCTGAATGCAATTCAAACTACTACCCTCATGTACTGTGTTCATGTTTGTTTGTTTGTTTGTTTTAGATTGTGAGCCCTTTGGGACAGGGAGCCATTTAACGTTATTATTATTACTATTTGCCTGTAAACCGCTTTGTGAACTTCGTGTTGAAAAGCGGTATATAAGTACCTGTTGATTGATTGATTGATGTTTAATTCTCATTAACTCGCATGTGGCTACAGTGATCATATGGAACTTTGTGGCCTTGATGGGCAAATCATTGTTCCTCTTGACCACATAAACTGGATGTTTCTCACCAAGTTTTGGGGTGTTTTTTTTTTTTTTTTTTTGTGCTGATGAGAAAAAACCTGGCTTGTCCAAGGCCACCCAGTGAGTCTCCAACTGAACAGGAATTCAGGAAAAGGGAATTCACACCCCTTTTGTTTAGCTCCAGTACTCTGTCCACTGGACACTCCAGTTTTTCTGAACTAGGCATTTGAGGTTATAGGACTTGCTGATCATAGCTAGACCATAGCAATTACAGCCAGACCATAGCAATCACAGCCAAACCATCTCTCATCTCATACATAGAGGTTCAAGGAGCAAAATTTATCACACGAATAGTGGGTAGGTATGTCAGAGGCTATCACTTCCAGATATCAGTGTATTGGCTTTGCAGGATATCTAAGTTTGTTCTTGGTTCTTGTTCCCAGATTCATGCAGCAGGGATGCATAAAGAGAAATTCTTGCTCGTGTCCAGTAAAAATAGTATTTCCATACTCCAAGCATAAGCATTTTAGGGCCATTTGTGAGGAGTGATTTCTCTGAAATGAGCTCAGCTGACCAAATTTTTGCTTTCATTTTGGGCTGTTTAGCTTGCCTTGTGCCCACGTATTTCCCAGTCAGTGACATTTCACTTCCTCCACCAATGCTATATTACAGTACTTGCAAACATTTCTATCACTGATAGAGCAGACAGTTTTCCCCATGAACATGTAGAATGTTCATGAGTATTGCATTGCATCACAACAGCCCAGCCAATAGCTATCATTCAGGCAGATAATGACCAAGGGTTGGTTGGTTATTAATGTTTATAGATATTATCTGTATCTCTTTTAAACACATCAGAGTTCAACATCTCATTAATTCTACAGTTTAAATCTGTAGAATTATTTCTACATTACCAGCCAATTAATCTGAATAGTATGTTGACAGATGTGCTTTGTCTGTATTTTTCAGAGTTCGGACGTTGATTGACGAAGGCTATGAAGACAAAGTTGTAATTGCCCATGACATACATACGAAGAATAGATTGAAAAAATATGGGGGTCATGGATATTCTCATATTCTGGAAAACATAGTCCCTAAAATGTTAGTTCGAGGCATACCCCAAAACAAAATTGATAAACTGTTAATAGCAAATCCCAAACAGTGGCTGACATTTAAGTAAGAAAACGTACTGGTATCTGAAGCGTTCCGAAATCAGACTTGCTTTCGCAAAAGTAGTACTTTGACACTTAAATTCTTTGAAGAAAACTGGAATATTAATAAGGCTCCTACAAATTCAGCAAATTGCATTCTTTTAGATTAGAACAGACAATGGCATGTGTTCTTTCCAGGTCCATCTCAAGACACTTTGAGCAAGGAAACCATTTAAAACAACAGTTCATTCCTGAAAGAGGTCATTGTAACTGTGGCAGTCTTTGCTTGGCACTCAGGATAGATAGACATGTAGCTCTGCTCTATTATATCTGAAATAATCATAGCTGCTCAAAAAGATGCATTCATACAGTGCTCCAGAGGACTCTCCAGACAGTCTTCATAATAGGATCACGCTGTGCAAGAGCCAGGGACAGTGTAGCCAGGGACCAATGTTGGCGGTGGCTGCTGCTACCCCAGTATTGGACTTTGGTTCCAGCACCATTGTTGAAGACCATACAGCCAAGAGTTGGAAATCTCATGTGCATACTTAAAACATTTATGTGCATGCAAATGAGCTTTTCCTTTTTTTTAACATTCAGCTGTAATAATAATAATACTTGGATTTATATACCGCCTTTCTTAGGTCACCAGATTTCTCTAATGACTATGACTCAAGGCGGTTTACATAGGCAGACTTTATTCAGAAACCCGTAGGCCATCGTGATGTGTCAGGTGCCACCCTAGAGTAGGGAGTCAGCAGTCTGCAGGATCTTTTGGGGTTTCCCCCCCCCTTCCTAGAATTGCAAAGTCCACCCATTGAGGTTTTGCCCTATTTTGGTCTCCTAGGCACACCTCATGCAACAACAGAGCCATTTTACACATTCGTATAATGTTGGCGTTTGGCTTGGGCAGCCCAATCCAAAGCTGCCTGTCCACAGTAAGGGTGCAGGGCAGGCAATGGATCTCCTCGCTTTTGTGCTGGCTATTTAGCCAGCGCAGAAGCGAGGGTCTCTGGGAAAGGCCTCATGGCGGTCAGGAACCAGTGGCGAGAGTTGCCACTGGTCCCGCCCCGGCTCCACCCCTCCCCAGCCCCAGAATGCCTTCCTGCCTAGCCCAGAAAGGCCACATCACTGGCAAGTGGTGCGGTCTCCAAGGCCCCCGTGGCCAGTGTTGCAGTGGCACTGCTCCAGCAAAAATGGCTTACCGCAGGCATTAGAGGCACTTTATGCAACACCAATGCGAGCAGTATGCCTGTAGCACTCGTGGTGAAGGTCTCTGGATTGGGCCCTTAGTGTTTCCATCTAAAACTGCCTTCTTCAGAAATGTCCTCCTATTCAGTGTATTACTGATGCTCTAATTATCCAGCTGTTCTTTATTGTGATGCTTTTCTTAAATCAAGCCTTAAGTAAAGAACAGCTTAATCGACTTCTTATGACCTCTGTATAAACTGAAGATGTCAAATGGTGAACAGAACACTTTAATGCTAGAAACAGTTGAGCGAGAGTCATTCTTATGCTTTCATAAATGTTTATACCCCAAATTATTGTGACGAGAACATACCAAAAGTTTTTTTTTAAGTAATAGTTTGGTGAGCTATTATAACAAAGACCATAATTTACAGATCATGTCAAGATGATTTTTTTAAAGGGGGGTCTCTTTTTTTGTTCTCTTCTGTAATCCTAATCAAACAGAAGCTGATTTATCTAAAGAAAAAGTAATGTTTTAAAATGACAGTCTGTTACCAAGGGTTTGAAATAAATTTGTCCAGCTTTAGATATCCTGTGATGATAAAGTTCCTTGTATTATTATTTCACACTGACAAAATTGTCTAAGTAGAGATCACAAATAAGTGCATGCACAACCAATTGCACACTATACACTTTTTCCAGGTGGCATCACAAATTTCAATGGAAGCCTCCCTGAATTTCAAAAGCAGCTTTCAAAGAGACAGGCATTCCTATCCAGGAAAAAGAAAACAGCCCCTCTGCATGGGTAGCTCTGCTTAGCTGGAATATAACTCCTGTCTTGTGCAGAACATGCTATTGGACAAGAGAAATGGTGATACAAGTTAAGGCTGCAATCTTATGCACTTTGCTGGGGGTAATCCCCATTGAACACAATGGGACTTACTTCTGAGTAGATGTGCATAGGATTGCACTGCAAGTCAGATACTTTCATCAAAAAGATACTCTAGGTGTAAACCTAACTAAGGTAACAAAACATTTACTTCCAATTTATTAACTGAGGCAATTAAATCAGTAATAAGAGAATGTAGTCAGACTTGATTGACCAAATGAAATGTTTTCATCATTTGAGCTAGATTTATATGCCATGGGAGACACTTATTCCATATGATCGGTGGAACAGCATTCATGAACAGAAAGCCTTTCAAAAAAGAGAATGAGATGATTCAATGGTTGCTGAGGAAGTAGATTTTAAAAAAACTTTTTAATAGTTGATTTACAAACATTAAAAATAAAAACCTGGATTATGAAAGACGGAATAGTTTGAATACTTAAACTCATAGGATAAGCCAATTATTCAAACAGAAGTTGATTTGTTTGTGGCAGATTGTATTGAACAAACTAAATGCATGACCTGTTGTGCTTTAACCTGATAAAACATAATTAAGGCTGGGAGTAATTATGGGAGTAACTAAACTCAATGGAGCTTTCTTTTGAATAGATATGCATAGGCTTACACTGTAAAGTCTCCGTGAGTGAGGTTCAGTTCACCTTGGATACCCTCTAGCATGCTGCTACTAACTGCAACTCTGCATATCCCAGAAATCAAATTCACTGCTCAGTCCTAACCCCATGATGGAATAGGCAGGCCGACTGGCCTGCCCTGCACCATATCCCACACAGGACTGAGACTGTCTTCAGTGCAACCCAGGGCAAGGGGAATCAATCCCCCTTACCCCAGGTAACATTGCAATGGCTCAAATGGGGCTACTTGGATCTCACTGCTAAAATCGCTGGCAAAAATCCAAGCAGCCCAGAGAGCAAATTTCTGGCACATACTCATTTGTCCGCAGCAGCGTAATTTGGCCTCCAGGGGCCAATGGACATCCTTGAGCTGACCCAACCTACTCAAGGTTCCGCACCAACTTGTGACACTCAGAGGCCAATGCAGGGAACTTAGGGTTGTGCTCTCAATGTAATGGAAATGACTCCCAGCTAAGCATTTATAGGACTGCAGTCTAAAGGTGGTTGGGGTTTAGTGGGTATTACTCCACATAAATGTACTTAGGATCTGGAAACAACAGACTATTTCAAAGCTAGACTTTCCCTACAGTTAAAGATATACTTCAATCTCTTCTACACATTATGATTAGCTTTAATTATTTCAAAACACCTTATTTCTAGAAATATTAATTGTGCCAATAGATAATTTTAATGAGCCTCTTTTGACATAAGGAATGCATAGATAAGCATGATCTTTCACTTGTGCAAATCTGTTCTTTGCATATTTTTTTACCTTTTTAACAATTTGCATGTATCTCAGAATTCCACAATGCTCCACAATCTGGCATTCTGTGAAAGGAGCCTTCACAGGAGGAAGGAATTGGACTTGCATCAGAGTAGTGGTGAGACTAATTTCATGCCCCCAGTTTAGCACCCCAGTATTCTCATAACCAGGGATGTAGTGGTGCAGCGGGTTAAACCGCTGCTGCTGGGCTTTCCGACCGGAAGGTTGGGAGTTCAAGACTGCGCAACGGAATGAGGTCCCGTTGCTTGTCCCAGCTCCTGCCAACATAGCAGTTCGAAAGCACCTACATGCAAGTGGATAAATAGGGACCACTTCGGTGGGAAGGTAACGGCGTTCCGTGCACTATGGCATATAGTCATGCCAGCCACATGACCACGGAAGCTTGTCCTCGGACAAAACGCCGGCTCTACAGGCTTTGAAACGGAGATGAGCACCGCCCCCTACAGTCGGTCACAACTAGACCATTCGGTCATGGGGAAACCTTTTATTTACCTTTTTTATTCTCATAACCTCCTAAGTGATTGTTCCAGAAAAAAAATTTTAATCTACAAATTCTTAACGTTTATGTCAAACAAAATAAAAACTAACCGGACATACAAGTACAGTAGAAGAGTGCTTTGAAACACACATTCCAGCTGGACTTACAGTGCAATCCTGAGCGTATCTGCCCAGAAGTTAGTCCCACTCATTTCAATGGAACTTATTCCCAAATAAGTGTATAGGACTGCAGCCTAAAGAAGCCATCAAGCAGTGTTTTAAATTGCTTAGATCAGTGCTCTTCAGGCTGGTGTGTCGCGACCCACCAGTTTGAAGAGCACTGCCCTGTTTCCTTTTAAGGGGTGGGGAGAGGGAGAAAGCAGTAACACCATCCCCAGGATCATGCTGCTGTTTTGGCAGCAGGGGGGAGTCCCAAGCCTACCTTCCAATTGTGCTGGCCCACAGGGTGAGGGGAGCCCCAGGGAAGCCTCTGCACCCCATGTGGGCCAGCACAATTGGAAGGTAGACTTGGGACCCCGCCCTGCCAAAATAGCAGTGCTATCCTGGGGGTTGTGTCCCTATTAAGACCCCGACCTTGCAGCACTTACGTCGTCTTCTCCTCCCATGGAGGACTTTGAAGACCACTGGCTTACTTGCATAAATAAGAGGGCAGTAGTGTCATTCATTAACAAGGAGACGGAACGCGAGGCGGGACTTACCCATTGATTGACAGGGAGCCCGTGACGCGTCGCCGCCTGCCCTTCCGCCGCAGGGGCTCCTTCTGGGTGGCGCGCCCCTCCGCGGCTCTCCTAAGCACCCAGCGCGCCACCTAGGCAAGCGGGCACCCCCTCCGAGGCCAGGGGTGCTCGCGCGGCGCTCGGCAAGGCAGCGACGCGTCAGAACCGGGCAGCCAATCAGGCGGTAAGTCCCGCCTCGCATTCCGTCTGCTCATTACTGAATGACACTACTGTAAGAGGGTTCATAGTGAATTATGTAATGAAGTACAGGTCTTGCTTAAAACTGGCAGCCCTGATTATTCAAGCACTCTTATGGATTTTGTAAGTTAGAGTTGAATAGGTTTTAGGCTTCCAGGATCTACACTGGTTTTTACTGTAGCCCAGAGGTCTACCAACTGGAGCCAGGTGCAAAATACTGGTAGACAGACACAGTGCCCTGAAGCACATGCTATAAGCCCAGGAATTTGTTTTCAGTATTAGAGCTGGGTTGGTGCAATCCTAAACTAAGCTTCAACTATCATTAGCAGGCTTGAGCACACAAAACTGATTATGCACAAGAACCTCATACTGAAATCCAGATGGACACTTGCTCAACACTTTGCACAATGTGTTACACACAAAACTCAACAGCTTGTGATTATAGTTTCTTCCTCCTGCACTTCAGCAACTGCATGGGAACAGCACAACATTCTTGTCTTACTTCTGCATGCACTCCTTAGGATATAACCTGCTGAGTTTACACAAAAAAACACTCCTGTCTTATACCCCCATGGCTTTTTTTTTTTATTCGAGCAGTCTAATTTAGAAATTGGAAAGAAAACTTTTTCCTTGTTGCTCTTAAACTGTTGGGGGTCAAAAAAACACTGCAAGTCCAATGAAACCTTAACCAGTAGATCCTTGTCTAATATCTGCCTGCAATACGTAGCTTTGGGAAAATATTCTTAAGAGTTACCAGATACAAACTGGGACAGAGTGCCTATACCTTTAACTATTGTATAGAAGAGGTTATTTGGGCAGGTGCTGCTATACTAATGGTGGAAGGGTTTCAAAAAGGGTTTCCATCTTCTTTACAATGATAAAAGGTATAGGCACTTTGTCCCAGTTTGTATCTGGTAATCCTATTTAATTTCACAGGTATAAGACTGGGTTAATATTGGCCTAAGCTACCAGCTTTTATTACAGAAGAAACGAGAACTGATAAAAGTACTCTGCACATGCAAATACAATCCTAAACACAAGTTCTGTATTATGTACCAGTGCTAGTACAGACATTCCTCAGTATCCACTGGGGTTCCGTTCTGGGCCTGGATACCTTTTTAAGGGAACATCAGTGGCCTTGCTGCAACAAGGTAAAAAGGGGGATTTAATATTTCCCTATCTTTTTAAGGGACGTGGTGGCGCAGCGAGTTAATCCGCTGTCGCTGGGCTTTCAACCGCAAGGTTGGGAGTTCGAGACTGCGTGACGGAGTGAGCTCCCGTTGCTTGTCCCAGCTCCTGCCAACCTAGCAGTTCGAAAGCACCTAAAATGCAAGTAGATAAATAGGGACCACTTTGGTGGGAAGGTAACGGCGTTCCGTGCGCTACGGCGTAGAATCATGCTGGCCACCATGATCGGACAAAAACGCCGGCTCACAGGCTTTGAAACGGAGATGAGCACCGCCCCCTACAGTCGGTCACGACTAGACCATTCGGTCGTGGGGAAACCTTTACCTTTTTTATCTTTTTAATAGACATACTGGTATCCATGGATAACTGAAACCATGGATACCAAATCAGTGGATACTGGGGCATGCCTGTATATATACTACATTTATAACTAGTATAACATGTTTTGCTGACTTTACAGTTGTGTTGCTTATCAAAATACCCCATACCAAACACATGCTGGAAACGCCAACTTCCACAAAGCTTCTTTTGTCACATTTTAGCTTGATCAGTGTCCCCTTCGTGCATCCACACGTATTTCATTTCCTGCACTTTACAGCCACTGTCCTGAAATGCTAAACTTCTCTCTGTATGAGAATACTACAAGCATACGGTTGGAGTTCATTGGGTAGGTCTTTCCTATATATTCCTTGCTCTATTAGGAGAGAAGTTGCTAACAGGGCAAGATAACCGATGTGGCTCAGCTCTCGCTATTTGCTTGTATTTACAAACTGTAGCAGCTTTGCTTAGCACCAAGGGGAGGAAGCGCCCAACCAGCTTTAGTTTGCTTTAGAGGAGGTATAAGAAATGGGACACAAATGGAAATTGAATTGACCTCTATTACAATTGCTCACATTATGTGATGGGATGAGAAAGTACGGTCGAAAGTAGATAGACTGCAATTGGTAACACTTTAAGGAAGTGTTTTTCCTTTTCTACCATCACTAAGAAACTAGGCCAAGATGGCCCCCGCTTAAATACTGTCCTCCAAAATAGATCCACCTTTTAATTTGCCATATATATGGCTCTCGTTCATTCCGGTGAACTTTCATAGTAAGATAAGGACATGCAAATGACAATGGGAGTGAATCCGACATGGCCCAAAGAGAGACATCCTAATGGGGAGGAATTATTCTGTCCACCAAGTAAAAAAAATCAATATTCTAATAAATTAGATCATACAGTATACCTAATGAACATGACAAAATACTATATCTAGCATCTCTAGCGGTATGTTGCTAACTTCCTATTTTCACAGAACTGAACAGTTTTAGATTTTTCTCTCTTGCTTTTATTTTGTGATAAACAATCAAAGCATTGCCTCTTCTTCAGCGTTGTGGCAGTTTTACTTACTCAGGCCAACTATTCAACAGAAGCAACAATTCTGCATGCACAAAAAAAAGACCTTGCGTGTGAATTTTCTCCCAGTTGAAATGAATGAGGAACTGTTTGTGTACACTTGGAAGAAACTCTTAACCACGTTGGACTGCAGCAAGAGAAGAAAATCGAGAACTAGACACAGTGGCATGGGAATCTTATAGAAACTCTGACTTCCACAGTAAAACCAGAACTAAGGCTTCAAATATTTCTAGGTAGGAAGGGAATGCAAGCATAAAGCAAATGATTCCTTTGGAGGGAATACGCAGAAATCAGTTACATCTTCCTTTTATTGTAAAATCATTCCTCACCACATACTACGAGTTGGCTCCACACGTATCATAGTTAGCAGGTATGTCACAAGAACCAAAGCTGATGGATGGATAAAAGCAGCAAGATCATAGCACACCAAAAGTATCATATATGCCGTGTATCATATATTCAGGGCTTTAAGGGTTTTTTTTCTCTATAAAAATTGTGATCTATATAGGACTTCATTCACATGGACACTAACAACAAGGAGTATTTTGCTTTGGCGATAGTGGATCACACATCTGTTTAACTTGCTCTATATTTTTTAACACACTCTTTCTCAGGGTGGTACAGATGTGAGTCAGGTAGCATTTTGCCCCATTACTGAGGTGTCCCACGGCCAGCATCCTCTGGGATTCTTGATTCATTGACTTTTGCCACGTGAATCCATCACTTAAGACTCAGAAGAATGTGATTTAGTTTTTGATTCATTATCAGTCAGCGTAAATTATAAATCCAGAAAATGTGCTGTATTTGTTGTTGTTTCCTCCATGTGCTTTTCCACCATCTAACTTTATGTAGACCTCGTCTCCTGGCTCCAGATGTAGAACTACGCTGTTACTGGCGTAATCGTAGTTTTGATCTGCATCCTGAGCAATTGCGCTAGCTCGAACCTAAGTAAAACAAAACACACCAAGAACACTTGATTAACAACTTCAATATTTTGCAGCAGCAGAGGGATGAAATAGCAATGCACGGTGTGTCCCAATACTCGCTTATGACTAAACTCCTGGTGGCAAGGTTTTTCCTTGCCACCGCATTCATCAATATATCACAGAATAGCAATAGTTGAAACCATAGTAAACATTTAAACTCAAACACCAATAATTTGTTTGCTTGAGTAATCTAATCAAAAACTATTTCCCCCTTCCTCTACCACATGCCCCTAAACTGCCTGAAGTAAATTAATTCTTCTAATTATTTAACACACTAATACGGTGGTTCTCAAACCTTTTAGCACCAGGACCCACTTATTAGAATGACAATCTGTCCATGACTCGCTGGAAACATTGTCATGGCCTGAAGTGCCATCACTGTGACTTCAAAGCCTGCTGCTTTCCTGAGAATGCAGCAATAAGTTGGGATTATTTCTCGGCCATTTTCCAATAGCAAAGTGAATCAGAAAGAAAAAGCCTATTTACAACAAACAAAACAGCCACACACCCCTCCCTCTTTCAAGTATTCCATCTTCCCATATTTTCAATATGGCTGCCCTAGGTGCTTCGCGACCCACCTGAAATTGGCTCGCTGCTGGGTTCCAACCCATAGTTTGGGAACCACTGCACTAATAGGTTCATATAGTAATATTTTGTTTTTATAGCTTATAATTATGGTATCATGTTTTTATTTTTTCACACTTACATCCCACCTAACCCTCTCAGATACACTCTGGGCGGCATCTGTAGGGACATAAATTTATTTTTAAACAAAATGGATGTTCCATCCTATAGCTATAGCTATAGCTCAATCAATCAACAATCAACAGTATTTATATACCGCTTTTCATCACAAAGTGGTTTACAGGCAAATAGTAATGATAAAGTTAAAGGGCTCAAGGTTGTCTAACAATAATAAAAACAAACAGTAAATAAGAGAAGTAATAACAGTTTTAAAAAAGTACAACAAGAAGTATGTACAATTCAACTGACATGGTAAAAAGTTTTTTTTTTGGGGTGGGTGGAAATCTTATACTCTGAAATACTGAAAACACATGAGAATAGCTGCCAAGCAAGCCTTTGTAGGGAGAGTATTCCAAAATGAGTTTTAAGGATGTTCAAGGATTAAAAACCGGAATCGCCCATCTATATCCAATGCACTTTAGGGTGCAATCCTGACCAACTTTCCAGCAACGGAATAAGGGCGATGCAGCTCTGAGGTAAGGGAACAAACATTCTCTCACCTTGAGGCTTCCATGATGGCACCCCCCCCCCAACTGCAAGATGCAGCACACGTCCCACTGGCACAGCTATGTCAGTGCTGGGAAGTTGGCTATTTTACCGGCACAAACTTGAGGACCTCTGTGCTGGGCCACACAGCCCAACACAGAGGATGGGATCCAGCAGTGGAGGCCATTGCCAGTTCCCACCCCGCACTCCACCCTTCCCTGCCTAGTTCCGCCCTCCCCATGCTCCAACAGATCTTACTGCCAGAAACCTACCACTGGCCAGCTCCTTCCGGCACTGTATCCAGGCACTGGCAGTAAGCCCTTACCACCGGTGCTAGAAGCGTCTTATGGCTGGGCCACATTGGCTCAGGCCTTAGTTACAATACCACACTGGCTTGCTAGATGTTATATAAAAAATGTGCAAGTATTTCTGTGCATCCAAGGTGGCTCCAGATTGGTATTTCTTGACCTGTTGATCTCCAAGACAGATAGCAAACCGCTTTGGAAACCAAGAGGAGATTCAAAAGTAGCTTGATGTATGGAAGTGAAAAAGGAGTGGTGGTGGTGGGGAAAGCAAACATTCCACTTAGTTAGAACCAGCCACTGCATGCGCTTAATTGAACTGCTCTTTGGAACCTGGCCATGACCCTGACTGGAATCTGGATTCACAACAATCTCAGAACTGTTACAAGTGAATGGATGATTTAAATGGAAGTGTGGATGGGGGTAAAGATACAAGAGAACTGGTTGATGCCTTCGCATTGATGAGCCTTACATCCTCCTAAAGATAGAATTTAAATGAGTCTACAAAAAGGATGCTACGTTAACAGGATGATCTGCACAAAACCAGCTATCTCTATTAATCTCGCAGCCCAATGCTATGCATGTCTACTCAGAAAAAAGTCCCACTGAGTTCAATAAAACTTACCCCCAAATAACTGGGTATAGGATTGTAACCTCAGTTAATGTACGTTGTTTAAAACCCATCCATTAAATTAAAATATTAGAAACATGCATATCATATTATCTTATTTATGTTTATTATACAGAATCTTGAGTTCTTAATCATACACAGGGCTTTAGAAGTTATCAAGCTCAAAATCTGTTTGTCTTTTTAAAATATGCCTTCTTATTGAATTGGTTATAATTAACACATTGATGGATGCGGATAATTAATTCAGAACAGCACATTGTCCAGTCCAATAGAATGCAATCCTTCAAGCCATTATATAAAATTTGGTTCCCCTGGTAAAATATTTAAACTTTATTTGTACAGGATTTATGTTAGGACAACATATCATCTGCTTTGTTGCCTGTTCTATTTTCAACAGCTATGCGGAATTGTTAGAGATTTAGTGGTTTTGCAAACTTGAACTGAGAAATAATGCATGACTAGGCATACAATATGCTGGATGTTTTGTCTTTTTGGAATTGAACAAATGCACAATAAGTCAAAAAAATTTCCATGCATGCCATTCAAAAGTATAAATGATGGGTCTTCAAATTAAATTTTCATGTGATATGATCCCACACTAATACAGAAATGTTAACAATGGATAAGGTTTTCCACCATGCTGGATCTCATGGGGTATTATAAAGCTTAGAAGCCAGAGAAGCAGGAAAAACCTCTTCTGCATTATATAGCACGGTTCAGAAAGGCTTAAAAGATTTGTAATTGCTTAACAAATGTTCTAATTTAAGTTGACACACTGTATAATAATATCCTAGGCAGTCTTGCTTCAACTGCCTAAGCCTTTGCAGTCTTTGATTGTATCAAAAATATTACACTGTTTATTGAAGTGATTTGTCTTGACCACTTAAAACAGTAACTATCTAAGAACAATGTATTTCCTAAGGATTAACCACAAGCTGAGAGGAGCCGGTGACTTTAGACCATTAACCCCAGAAGTAGTCATTCTTAGAAATTTCCTTGTTCTCACATTACAAATAGTAAAGAGAAACAAGATTTACTTGGGTTTGTTTAGCTGAATCACAGAATGAACTGAACTGATGCCAGCATTTTATTAAATCTGATTGCTTAAATTATTACTCAGACTCCATTTGTGCTGTATATTGAATTTATGCAGCATTTTATGTTACAGCTATGATTTTTTTTCTGCCACATAGTGGCATGAACTCTGTTGGTGCTATTGGTTTTAGCATTAAATGTGCTACATATATCATTAGGAAGATAGTGGACACACTCCAAAGCAATGGACATTGTCTGCACTAAAAGAATGATTTATCGATTGGGCTCCTAAAAATACTTTGCAGATTGCAGTCATTTTGTGTACAGCTACAGTGCCTTCCGAATGCATTAACCTCGATCCCATACCAGTACGCTACCTTTATGGTCTCTGCCTCTTTTGTTGTTGGTAGAAGACAATGTAATTTCTTTTTAAAGCCTATGAGAATAGTCTCAGAAGAATTCTAAGTGTATTGCTGTCCATGTGTTAAAAGTATCTCAAAATTAAACAATGAATGTGGCACACGTTACATAAGTTTCATGATTGCTCACTTCATCTGATTATAGAGGTATACAGGGACATTAAAATTGCAAACCAACCAACTATGTTATAGTCTCAGCACTTCTATATTTAAGCAGTCTAACTATTAAGGAAGACAATGTGTTACATGGGAGTTCTTGAGATATTCAATATACTGTGCATTGCTTTGAATTATTCTACCACCACTACCCCCGCCCTGAAGTCATATATACTTCCAGCATAGTAATGTTTTCCTACATTAGAACAAGGAATCAGTATACCTTGTTCTCTTTGACAATGTTAATGTATACTTTGTATACACGCATAATGTATACTTTTCATACAAATGAAACACTTCATTAGCTGTCAACCTAAGATCAAATCATATTGAAAGTATCAATGCATTAAAGCTACTTATTAATATAAAAAATAGGCTTAAGGATTTCTTATGGCTGCAGAAACATAAACCGAGTTCAGTACTGCATGATCAATATTTGTCTGTTCTGTTTGTATAGTGACTAAATTAAGCAATTTATAAATGTCTGGGATTATGTACTTAATCTATCTTCAGGCCTATTTTAATATTTATGATCATAAAAATATGCCATGCACTGTACTGAGTTCTATTTTTATTTTCATCAAGTGCTAAAAGAGAAATAATGCTTTTTAATAACCAAAATTAAAATGGTTGGGGCTTTTTTTGGAAATCAGATACATAAACGTGCGAGACATGACAATTGCCTTTGCCTGTATTTAATGTTTCACAATGTGGTCTCATCTTTAGAGGCAGTATTTATGCTAGGCATTTGCTAATTTGATTAATTACTACTGATGTCCCCATAATTCCATTTTTACAGTACTTGCGAGAAACCATAAACAAAAGGTTAAGTGGCATATCAGATTAATTTACCAGCCTTTGATGCTCCCATCTGTGATCTTATGTTCAACACAAAGCTGATGTGACTGAAAGGACTCATCTGGTTACGGTACATTGGTATTCCCCAGTACCCAGTGTTCAGCAATTTCAGTTTCATTATTCCGCCTTTCAGAAAAAAAATCCCTTCAATTGCAAATATTTTACACCAACATGGAATCCCATGTTTCAGCTTTATGCAGTCTTGGTATATAGTAAGCAACTATCACTTGTGAGTTCATCATAAATTAAAAAGCAGCTAGTAAAAGGTAGATCTCTGATATTCAGGGCAGTTCCTAGAAGCCTGTAAGCAACCACTAGCAAGACTTTCTGTTTTCTGCACAGCACCTAGCACACTATTTGTACAACATAAATATTTATGAATACATGCAACTCCCTGTCATGCTTGATGGTAAAGATTTGTAGAGCGAATTTCTTTTATTGAATTTTCTGGTCTAACGGCATGTGATACTCTTGGTCAAATGAGTTGTTGACTTCCATTTATACCGAATTAAATGTTTATGTTTGATTATGTGGGCATCAACATTCTTTATATTTTCATCCATAACATTCAACAGGAGTACTGAAGCAAGCAAGTCCTTCTAGGCTAAATTCTTACTAATTTTCCTTACCTTATGCAATTATCAATCTTGCTTATACAGACAATAATGAGTGCAAACAGTTATACAGATTTGCCATCTATATCTAAGGAGAGCTAGATTTATGGAGGCCTGATCTCTGGGGGCTACTTTGGAGCTAGAGCCAGCAGGCAGTTGTAACACCATTTAGACTAATTAAAATGGATGACTTCTATGTCTTCCACTCCATAGACTCTAGTGGTCTTTTAATGATTGGCCTAGTACAAATGGGGGGGGGGAAGAACAGCAGGTTTGCTTCCCTTTGTTTCCCTATGTTTGCCCACAATTTGAAAGTACAAAAACAATTATAATTATATAAAAAATAATAGTGTGGCGAGAGTGTGGAAACTTGGTTAATGACCCCTCCCCTGCAGATAGAGATTGCATTTCTACCAATGTTGCTCTAATGCATCATTGGTAGAAAATGGTAACCACAAAAGTAGGATGACATATCTTTAAACCAGTGCAAACCAGCGCATTTTGTAACAGATTAACTTCTCAATCCTATGCATGCCTACCCAGAAGTAAGTCCCACAGTCTTCAATGGGGCTCACACTCCCAGAAAAGCATGTATAGGGTTGGCACCTAGAGCTGAAATACTATGCCCACTTACAAAGGCTTAGTGGGGCTTACTTCTGAGCAAATGTACACACTATGACACTGCACTGTCTACTGTGTGTTGCATAGTATGACAGGACAGTTTTTAGTGCCCTGGCGTTGACCGACGTGTGCACTGTTTGTACTCCTACGCTGTCCTATCCTCTCAGTGTCTCACAGGCTAAACTGTTTCGTCCCAGGACAAACGTGGCCCGCCATTTCCCTCCATTTCCACCACATACATCTTCGCGCGTTCAAGGGAAGGTTGTTTAGTGTGAGAGTCAAAATTCAGCTGTACTCTCGAGCGGGGTACGAGCTCCCAACCGTGCCTTTTAAGAGAGGAAAGTCTGAGAGCGGGGGGGGGGGGCGAGAAGCCCTGCCACCCGCGGTTGCTTCCCATCCTCGGTGCAATTCTCTGGTGCAATTCCTTAAGGGCGAATTCTTCAGCTTCCTCGCGCCTGCTCACCCTCAGCCAAACGTACTTGCTGAAAAGCAAGGGCCGGGCCGCGCCTCCTCCCTCCCTTAAGCTGAACCTCGCTTCCAAGGAAACGTGAGGCTTTGCTGGGCGCCCACCAGCCACACCAGGAAGGCCTTTCCCCCTCCGAGCCCACTCCCCGCCCTTTGCCTGCTGGAGCAGCGAACCCTCCCGCCGCCAGGCCAGCGCTGAGCAAAAGCCCGCGCTTTTCCCGCCGAGCTGTTCCGCCACGCGCTGCAGCCGCACGCGACAGACAGACCCCGGCGGAGGCCAAGCAGCGAGGCTCGGTTTCGGACGCGGTGGACGCTGCGAGGCAAAGCGCGCGGGTCGCGTCCTTGGCTGGTCTCGTCTCTCCCCTGCCGCGTCGCGCCCACCCCGTCGCGAAGCATTTACTGACGCGCTGCTGGGAGCCGCCTTGTGTGAGACAGCGCGAACAGGCGCCTTCCGCAACCGAGCCGAGCAGCAGTGAAACCACCCAGCAAGCGGGCTCGCGTTTGGACCACTTGACCCCGAAGGAGCTCCAGGGTTCCGCGTTGCGAGTGCTGTTGTAGCGTCCACGCGCTCGCTGAAGGGCACCGAGAGGCTTTGGAGGGACCCCGAGTGGCGGCCCCGCTCGGCTTTCCTCGGCTTTACAAGCTGCCGGGACGTTTCCCCTCTTGGAGCGAGCCAAGCCCAAAAACAAAACCCGGGCTGGATTTCGGGCGAGAGCCCTTCACACCTCGGGCGGGCCGGCGGCCTTACCTCGCTCAGGACCCCCGAAGTGCGGGAGTTGAGACCCAGGTTCCCCCGACGTACCTGCCCTGAGCTACTGGCCAGCCCCCCCCCATTTCTTCTGCCCCCCCCGGACTTCTAGTAACGTCACGATGCCCCCGTTCCTGGGAATGGGGTTTCGCTCCACTCGCTCGCTCCGGTCTCATTCACAGCAAAGCACGAACTTTCCCAGGCATGTTTACACGGGCCCCAGCTCAACCGCCCCTTCCAGTGCCTAACTTCGAATGTCCTCCGCTCTCCCGCAGCTGCCACTGGATGGGCCCTTCTCACGACACCTCAGCGCACGCGGCCTCGTTTCTTCTCTTCCAAACGGGGGGGGGGGGGGGCTTCGCGCAAAAGTGCATTCCCCACTCTGGATTAGGGACCCCCGCTAATGCCCCCCAGCCGCCTCAAGCCGTGCGACAGAAAGAATCCTCACCGGCAGCAGCATGCATTGAGAGGGGCGGGCAGGAGCGCCAACTTTTGAGCACAAATCGGTTGGAGGAGTAGCTGAGAGCCCGATCCTATGTATACTCAGAAGTAACTCCCATTATAGTCAATGGAGCTTACTCCCAGGAAAGTATGGATAGTATTGTAGCCTAAGGCTGCACTACCCTATACATATCTGGAAATAAGTCCCATTGAACTCAGTGGGGCTTACTTCTGAATAGACCTGCATGGGATCGCAATGTAAACCAGCTTTACTCGTGTGCACAATCAGTGTGTTCCTCGTGGCTCTTTCTTTCGCGAGTCCTCCCCAAGTTCCACTCTATTCCTGCCTTCTGGAATATCTTCAACTCCCTCTTCATCCGCCCCTGTACCTATTTGCAATCCCGTTGGCATGCATCACTTTCCAAACACGTGCAGACCCCAGCCCGTGAACAGGTGGAGAGAGGGACTGCAAGCATGTACAGAGTGCCTTTTCCTTACCACTAAACCATAACAGTTACCCAGTCTTCTAGGCAATTTAGGGACCTCTGAACATCAAGCAATGGGTACCCCCGCAACTCCCTGTGTCCTTTTTGCTCTGCCCCAGTTCTTTCCGCCGCCCCCCCCCATCCCTTCCGGACGGCGCTCTTCTGTTTCGCTTAATCCC